>PVJA010045430.1:0-15646 GCA_004027025.1 Myocastor coypus
AAAAAAAAAAAAAAAAAAAAAAAAAAAAAAAAAATTGAAAAAAAGAAAGGGAGAGAAAGAAAGAAAATGTATACTTAAATATATCTACCATCGCAAACAAGTACTGTATCTAATGAGAAACCAAGTAATAAAGCCAAAGTCTGCTTTTATCAAGATGATCTGGCTTTTAGGAAAATAAGATTAAAACTGGAAAGTGACAATACAAAATGGATCTGAAGAACATTTTAATTATAAACATTTATTATTGATGTCAGGCCCTCAAAATACTATAATGGCAGTATTGGGAATGGGCTGTTGGCTCAGATTTACTGTTCACGTACCAAGCTCAGGTTTGTTGTGCAAGAGCTATTTATGGAGTCACATGCTAGGGGCCATTCCCAATCTAGCTAAAACTACAGGCTTAATTGAGTCTAGGTACAACGACACATTGTTCTATCTAATCCTTCTCTGAGCTGCAACTTCTAAGCTACAATTACATGCTTTTTATGTTTGTGTATGTCTATCATGGACTACTTTTTTTTTTTTTTTTTGTCTTTTTGAGACAGGGCCTCACTCTGCAGTTGAGGCTGGCCTTGAGCTCACTTTTATAGTTCAGGCTGGTCTCGAACTTGCACTGATCCTCCTGCCTCAGCCTCTGGAGTGCTGGGATTACAGGCATGAGCCACCATGCCCGGCATGGACTACTTTTAGAACACTTAGAAATTCAGACATATACATATAGTAAGGACAAAATAAGTTACACATGTATAATCTTTATATCACCAGAAATTAAAATCTTAAATTGAGATTTAAATGAACTACTGCTAAAAGCTATTAAAATAAGTAAAACTTAGGAACAAATGTGGACAAAAATAAAAATCATACTCTGCAAATTGTATACCATGCTGTATTTGGATTCTATAGCCCTAAACTGAATAAAACAATTCCTCACAAGTAAGAAACTGATTTAAATGCAATTTCAGCATGTCTCCATGTAGGTGTGACATGCTTATATCCATCTCCTCCTAGGCAGTTATTCTCTAAAATGAAGATGCAGCTGGCACTCACAAGAATGTCACAACTCAAGAGGCTTCCTGAAACACTATAGTTCTCTTAGTCTCAAACCCAAATGGCTTTTATCTGAAGTTACATTCAGCAACATTCTTTTTATAATGCCATAGGCATGAAACCATTTCCCCACCAAAGCTTAAAAAATGTATTTTTTTTGTCCTTTTATGATACAGAAAATGATGTCATTATACTATGTGCAACAGCTGAAATTAGAATCCAAACTTCTCAATTCTCCAAAGTAAGGTCCTACACAGTTCTCCTTTTGGCAGTCAACATAGAAATTTTTTTTTCTTTTAATGACAGAACTAAAAAGAGAGAAAAACTGAAGGCCAGTCATTATTGTCACCTTGTCTAGCTTAAGAGAGCCCAGGAGATTAGTAAAACATGAAGCACATTTTTGGGTATGCTGGGGGAAGTCCTGGGGAAATGACCTTGGGGATGGAATCTGGTATATCACCCCTCCAGTGACAATATCTCCCTCCCTTCTCTCTGCTTCCTCTACCATGCCCTCCATCTTGTGCTTCTACCCACAATCAGACCTCTGAAACTATGAACTGCAATAAACTTTTTTCCTCTAAATTGACATTCTCATGTGTTTGGTCACAGTAACAGAAATGTAATTCATTATCAATCATTCTGTGACTGTCGTCCATTCCTCCCTCCCAGAGTTCTGACAAGTAAGTCTCAGAAAGTCTACCACAGGGCTAGAGAGACAGCTCAGTGACATTAAGTGTCGGCCTGACAAGCACAAGTCTAGAGTTCTTTTTTTTTTTTTTTTAATTTATTTATTTATTTTTTTCTTGTTTCAGAACCTTTATTTGTTTATTCACTCATTTTTATGGCCGGCTCAGCCCACCCCGAGGGCTGGCGCAGCATGTGGTGCCGGGGATCGAACCGCGGTCGCTGAAGCCGCCCAAGCTTTCCCAGGCAGGCGCTTTAGACCACTGAGACATCCCGCCAGGCCCAAGTCTAGAGTTCTATTCCCAGTACCACAAAAGAAAAAAGGGGGGCAGAGGGAAGGGGGAAGGGGAAGGGAGGGGGGCCAAAGGGGAGGGAAGGGAAAAGGAGGGGAAGGGGGAGGGAGAATGAAGACTAAGGAAGAAGGGGGAAGGGAGGGGGGAGGGAAAAGGGAGGGAAGGAGGGGGAAAGGGAAGGGGAGGGGCAAGAACAGGGGAAGAGGAGAGGGAGGGGGAAGGCAAGCAAAGGAAAAAAAAAAAAAAAAGAAGAAGAAAAGGAAAATCTACCATAAACATCCAAAATGTGGTCCTCAAACAAGTTGCACCATAATGCCCTGAAAGGGTCAGCAGCTTACATTCTAGCATTTATCAAGCCCCAGGCCCCACCCCCAGCACCCAATCTGTTCCCCCTGTCAAATAAACTTGTGCAACTTACTGGCTCCTTAAGTTTTTTATTAGTATGGGTTTGTAGTACATACTGTTTACTGACCTTGGGTGAGTTGGTACACATACATAACACATCTTAATTTCTTTACACACTCCCTTGCACTCCCCCAACCCTGCCTGCCATCTGTTGACCCCTTGCCACCTCAGAAAGACTTGTCTGCCTGCTTTCCTTTTTTTTTTGTCTTTTTGAGACAGGGTCTCACTATGCAGTTGAGGTTGGCCTTGAGCTCACTTTCGTAGCCCAGGCTGGTCTCGAACTCGCACCGATCCTCCTGCCTCAGCCTCCCGAGTGCTGGGATTATAGGCATGCGCCACCATTGCTCCTGAGTATTTTTAAGGAACCTGGAGAACTGATCTAGCTAATTTACATGTTCTCTCATACTCTTGAGAGCCATACACTACAATAAGACGGTTATTTACCCAAAAGAGCCAGATTAAGAATTCAACCACTTCAAAAGATGGTTTCTCATAGCTCACTGTTTTGCTTACAGTGATAATTCTGAGCAAATATTGTTTAAACAGAACTACTATCAGGTGGCAAAAGGAAAAATTTTAATAGGTCAAAGACTGACCTACTAAATTTTTCATTTTACAACTGTCAGTTTAGGGCAGGAGAAAAAAGCTGTGAAGATGCAGTCCATCAACCCTGACTTCATTTGCCATGTCATGCAAAGATCAAGAGGAAGACAGGTTTAGGCAGTCAAACAATCCTATAATCAGACTCTAGGGCCACATGAGACACCAGTGGCTTCCAAATACGGACCTGTTCAGGCTGTTGGCTCATGCCTGGAGCCATCTTTGTTATATATTCAAGTTCTCAACTGCTAACAACACACCAGGCTTTAGCAGGTAAATGCGGAGTGAGTCTAACAGTTTCAGAAACAATTCCCAGGCCTGGCGGGATGGCTCAGTGGTCTAAAGCGCCTGCTTAGGAAAGCTTGGGCAGCTGCAGGGAACAGGGACCGACCGCAGTTCAATCCCCGGCACCACATGCTGTGCCAGCCCTGCCCTCAGGGCAGGCTGAGCCGGCCATAAAAACAAATAAAACAAAGTTCTGAAACAAGAAAAAAATTAAAATAAAATAATAATAATAAAAAAAAGAAACAATTCCCAAGTGGTAAACCAACAGAAAGGTAGTCAAGAAAACCCACTTCTAGGCAAGAAGGCAAATGGTCCATACCAAACTATAGCACATTTATTTATTCATTATTTATCCTGGGAATCAAACTCAGGACCTTGTACTTGCCAGGACAGTGCTTTGAGCTATATCCCTGGCCCTACAATTTTAAACATAAACAACTATTGGCACCCTGTACCTATTTTGATAAAAATACATAGAAAATGACGCTTACATGTTTTCTTTACCATTTATTTTCAAGAATTGGATAGCAACAAAAACATCTCCAATCATCTAGAGATACACATCAAAGCTAGCAAAATAATATGGAAAGATACTTAAAACAATAAATTTGTACATATTTCATACATTTTAGGATTATACAACATAATACATATCAAACTATCAAGATGGGTTCTATTAAATACTAAGCATTATCTTAACTACTCATTAAGTATAATATCTGTATATAACATATCTAATATGCTATAAAAATAACATCTACTGTAATGTTTTGCTATTATATATCACTGTCATTATTAGATGTTCTTTGGTAACTTGAAAAGTTTGGTAATGCTTAGAGGAGCTTGACAACCAGGAGAGACAACAAGATGTAAGTGGAAAGGCAACAGATTTACTTAAGAAATTGCCAAATCTGAGTCAAGTCATTCAAGTTTTCTAGTGCTCAGCTTTTAGTGACTATGTGATACAATCTGACTATATTTTTTTTTAAAAAAGGTAGGATTTGATGATGCCATTACTGGTCAGCCTTTTGGCTGAAACCAGGAACTACATATTCACTGAATACTTAAGGTTACAGTCAAATTTCCTACTGTTATCAATGTATCAAGGTATAACAAATTACAAGTAACAATATGACAGAAACAGATGGAAACATTTAGCTAAAGAAACTGGCAATAATAAACACATGAATACATTTTGCTCATAGAGTACTAAAATATTACTGAGGTCTGTCAGATTCCTGTATTTTATGTGGGGAAAGGGTTGTGGAATTCTTTCAGACATGGACAAGTAGTCATGCACCACCATTCTTCTACTCACTGAATGATACAGTCACAGTTGTGGTCATTAAAAAGAAATTAACAGCAATGGTCAGGTTCCATCCTGGGTGTGCCTTGCCGGTGCTGACCCTGGCCCTGGGGTGCACTGAGACTGGGCGTGGTGGTATGAGCCTTAATTCCAGCTCTTCGGAGGCTGAAAACAGGACAATCACCAGAAGTCTGATCTACGTAGTGAGACCCTGTAGACCCTGCAGATGCTATACCAAATACACTAAGAAAGAAAGAAAGAAGAGGAAGAGATGAGAAGAGATGAGAAGAGATGAGATGAGATGAGATGAGATGAGATGAGATGAGATGAGATAAAGAAATTAACCCCTGGGCATGGTGGTGTACACCTGTAATCCCAGCACTCAAAAGAGGAAGAGGCAGAAGGATTGTGACAAGTCTGAGGCCAGCCTGGGTTATACAGAGTTTAAGGCCAGTTCAAATGCTATTGAGAGACTCTGACTCAAAGAAATTTTTAAAAAGGTTATGCTGTAAGAACTGAGTTATCTTGGTAATTTAGAGATGGCCTAATCTATTACAGAACTACCCTATCAGGATGGACCTTCTATTACCACACAAGGCGTTGCCAAAGAGTAGTTTCGCAGTTTCTGGTTCTTGTAATTTTCTTGTTCTCTTTTTTAAGAGTTCCTTTTTACTAGACTTCTCTCATTTCCCATGAAGATGCCAAAACAGAAGAGAGCTCATCACCAATGAAACTATATTCTAGGAATCTAAAGAGTTAGTTTAAAAACAAACGGAAAAACAGACTGTCCACTAAATTGGAAAGAGTGTAACCAAAGGAGCAAAATTTGAGTTTCCCCAAAATCGTCTTTAAAATTCTATTTCATGCCGGGCGTGGTGGCGCATGCCTGTAATCCCAGCACTCGGGAGGCTGAGGCAGGAGGATCGCTGTGAGTTCCAGACCAGCCTGGGCTACAAAAGTTAGCTCAAGGCCAGCCTGAACTGCACAGTGAGACCCTGTCTCAAAAAGACAAATAAATAAATAAATAAATAAATAAATAAATAAATAAATAATAAAATTCTATTTCATATGCATATATACAGGAGAGTTTGGGTAATTGGGCTGATTTCTGCAGGTCTGCTGAATGGAACAGTTAATGTTTAAATACTTTTCTTTAAATTTTGCTTCTTTATATCTGATAATCCAAACAATTAATTTGAAGATAATATCATGTAATACAACCACTGAATTCCTATTATTCTGTATCATCTCTGATTTTTTTCTTCTATTTCACATTCTCTTTAAAAAATAAAATTCATGGGGCTGGGGAGATAGCTCCGAGGCACAAGTGCCTGCTGGGCAAGTGCAAGGTCGTGAGTTCGAACCCTGGTCCCACAAAAAAAAAAAAATTAAAAAATTAAAAACAAAAAAAATAAAATTCTGGGCCCGGCGGGATGGCTCAGTGGTCTAAAGCGCCTGCTTGGGAAAGCTTGGGCAGCTTCAGGGACTGCGGTTCCATCCCCAGCATCACATGCTGCGCCAGCCCTGCCCTCGGGGCAGGCTGAGCTGGCCATAAAAATGAGTGAATAAGCAAATAAAGGTTCTCAAACAAGAAAAAAATAAATAAATAAATAAACAAATAATTGTGCTTCAGTAACTAAAAACAATTCCTGAAACAGGTACTCAATTTCTTTTGAATTCATTTCATTAATTTCTAATTCACATTTAATATGCACACATAGGGCCTCAAGGCACAGTGCCTGGCTGGCAAGTGCAAGCTTGTAAGTTTGATTCCCAGTAACCACCCCCAAATACACATACAAGGTAACTAATTTTTTTAATGTTATATCAAAAAACATTGGGCTTTGAAGTGAGGGAATCAAAATACCTAAGAACTGTAAAGAGTTCTTCACATTAAAAAAAAAAAAAAAGACAAAACAGACATGGTGGTGCATGTCTACAATCCCATTATTCCATGGGAGGATCACCAGAGTTCAAAGCCAGTCTGGGCTACATAGCAAGACTGTGTTTCCAACAATAAACAACAAAGGAGGTAGCGGGGAGTCCTGCAGCCCAGTTCTTCCTAGTGCGTGGAAAGCTCTGGGCCTGATACCCTAGGAACTGGAAGAAGGGGAGGAGAGGGGAAGGGAAGGGAAGGAGAGGTGAAGGGAAAAGGGGGGAGGGGGGAGGAAAAGGAATGTGTGGGGAGCATGAGACCCTTCCATCAAAGTTTTGGTAAGACCATAGTAGTACACACTTGTAATTCCAGCACTTGGTAAGCTGAAGCAGGAAGACTATGAGTTTGAGGCAAACCAGGACTATACAGCAATATCCTATTTCAAATAAACACTAGAATAGCGGTTCTCAACCTGTGGGTTGCAACCCCGGTTGGGGGTTGAACGACCAAAACACAGAGATTGCCTAAAGCCATTCCGAATCATAACTGTAGCAAAATTACAGCTTTGAAGTAGCCACCAAAATTATTTTTTGGTTTGGGGTCACCGTAACATGAGGAACTGTATTGCGGGGTCACAGCATTAGAAAGGTTGAGAACCACTGCAGTAGAAGGATTTTCATAATATATTTTGCCCAGTACAGTTCTGGCAGGAAGAACAAGAGAGAGGTAATTTTCTTCGTCGAATTACTCACATCTATGCTAGGTGTGGTAATGCATGCTTGTAATTCAAGAGATGAGGTAAGAAAATTGCCCCAATTCTGAGGCCACCCTGGACTACAGAGTGAGTTCAAGACCAGCCTAGAATTATAGCAAGACTCTTAAAAACAAGAGTCACTCACATCTGTGATATGGTGGAAAGGTTTGGTCATTATTGCTCAAGACTGACACGACATAATTCCTACACAAAGATGAGCTATGAGAAGGGCTTAAGGCATAGCATGAAGTTCAGGACTAGCTAAAATTAGAAACTCAGCTAAAAAAGATAAAGTTCAAATGCAACTATGACTTAATCACATCTGGAAATGAACACTTTTTTTTTTTTTAATGCATTTGGTATAGCATCTTGCTTGTAGTGATCTTCCTGTTTTCAGCCTCCCCAGTGCTGGGATTACAGGTATGTGCCATGGGGGAGGGAGGGCACCTGGCACAGCATGTGGTATCAGGTACTCAACCCTGGTGCCTATGCTTGCCTAAGCAGGTGCTTAGTACACTGAGTTATCTTGCTGGCCACAAAATGACCACTCTAAATTTCTTAAAATATAAAATATCCTTGCCATGCATGGTAGTGCACACCTGCAACCTCCATCATCTGGGAGGCTGAGGCAGGAGGATAGCAAGTTCAAGCGCAGCCCAGGCAATTCAGCAAGATTCTCTTTCAAAATAATAGACATGGGGTTCGGGAAATAGCTCTGTGGCACAAGTGCCTGCCTGGCAAGTGCAAGGGACTGAGTTTGAACCCCAATCCCATTTAAAAAAAAAGATCGATCTGGAATGTAGCTGAGTACTGAGATCTAAGTTCAATCCCCAGTACTGAAAAGGGGGTAGAAAGACTTTAAAAAATCCTTCACTCCTGAAGAAAAATTTCAGCTATCAATCGCTACTGCTCCCTTTTTCCTTCCGCGCTGGGCGCCTGCCTTTTGCGCTCTTCACTCCACCACTGCCCAGCTCCCGCAGACAGCTGAGGCCACGGGTTTCGGACACCTGAAAAGCCCCGCAGCCTGCAGATGCTCAATGATTACCTGGCCGACAGGAGCTACATCGAGGGGTTTGTGCCCTCACAGGCGGATGTGGCGGTGTTTGAAGCAGTCTCCTGCCCCTCACCTGCAGACTTGTGCCATGTGCTACGTTGGTACAATCACATCAAGTTTTACGAAAAGGAAAAGGCCAGCCTGCCTGCCAGGAGTGAAGAAGGCTTCAGGCAAGTACGGCCCTGCCACCGTGGAGGACAGCACCGGAGGTGGAGCTTCGGACAGTGAAGATGATGATGATATTGATCTCTTCGGTTCTGATGATGAAGAGGAAAGTGAAGAAGCAGAGGCTAAGGGAAGAACGGCTTGCACAGTATGAATCCAAGAAAGTCAAAAAACCTGCACTTGTTGCCAAGTCTTCCATCTTGCTAGATGTGAAACCTTGGGATAACAAAACAGGTATGGTAAAATTGGAGGAGTGCCTCCAAAGCATTCAAGCAGACGGCTTGGTCTGGAGCTCCTCTAAACTAGTTCCAGTGGGCTATGGAATTAAACAGCTGCAAATACAGTGTGTGGTTGAAGATGACAAAGTTGAAACAGATATGCTGGAAGAGCACATCACTGCTTTCGACGACTATGTGCAGTCCATGGATGTGGCTGCTTTTAACAAGATCTAAAATTCATCCCAGATCATTCAATAAAAGCTTGAGGGGGCCCGGCGGGATGGCTCAGTGCTCTAAAGCGCCTGCTTGGGCGGCTTCAGGGACCACGGTTCAATCCCCGGCACCACATGCTGCGCCGGCCCTGCCCTCGGGGCGGGCTGAGTCGGCCCTAAAAATGAGTCAATAAACAAAGGTTCTGAAACAAGAATAAAAAAAAAAAAAAAAAGCTTGAGGGACCAAAAAAAAAAAAAATTGCTACTGCTTACACAGTATTTCTGCTTTACTCTTCCTTCCCCACTATTGAAGTCTTTGAGGCCAGCTCAAATGTCCACTGAGTCCCAAAGAGATCAAAGGCTCCTTCTTCTGTTTCCATGGAAATCTTTTAAAGAGCTACCACTATGCTAATCAGAAGATTATACATGTCTTAAGGGGCTGGGGAGATTGCTCTGTGGCACAAGTGCCTGCCTGGCAAGTGCAAGGTCGTGAGTTTGAATCCTGGTCCCACTAAAAAAAAAATTATACATGTCTTAATGCCTACTATACCATAAACTCATTAAGGTCCAAAATGCTCTACACATATTATACATTCACAAGTGTTTTTTTGTTTGTTTGTTTGGTTTTTTTTTTTTTTTGTGGGACCAGGGTTCGAACTCACGACCTTGCACTTCCACTTGCCCAGCAGGCACTTGTGCCTCGGAGCTATCTCCCCAGCCCCAATTCACAAGTGTTTTTTTTTTTTGTCTTTTTGAGACAGGGTCTCACTATGCAGTTCAGGCTGGCCTTGAGCTCCCTTTTGTAACCCAGGCTGGTCTCGAACTCACACTGATCCTCCTGCCTCAGCCTCCCGAGTGCTGGGATTACAGGCATGCGCCACCACGCCCGGCTTGCGCCACCACGCCCGGCTACAAGTGTTTTAAGAAGACATTCATGAAATCTTTCTACACATTAGGCAATTCTACAAGGTTTCTGGCATTATTAAAAATACTACACCAAGCCAGGTGTGGTGGCGCACACCTGTAATCCCAGCACTTGGAAGGCTAAGGCAGGAGGATCAGTGCGAGTTTGAGACCAGCCTGGGCCACAAAAGTGAGTTCAAGGCTAGCCTGCACTGCATAGTGAGACCCTGTCTCAAAAAGACAAAAATAAATAAATAAATAAATAAATAAATAAATAAGCAAGCAAGCAAGCAAACAAATAAATACTACACCCCATAAGTATTAAGCTGGGAAATACAGCTAAGTATCTGACAGTTTTATTAGCATTTGGTCAACCTGCTTTCTATTACATAAATTATACCATGTGGAATTAAAGTAGAAATACACCTTTAAAGGTAAGTTTTTATGTAATCAATCAAGTGGCATCAGGTAGAAATTCCAGTACCTGTTAGATGAATGCCTTAAGATTCCAGAAATCTTGACCCAACATACTTATACCACAAATCAGAAAAATGACAAGGGGCCATTCTGACAGCTCAGCAGACTGAAGTGCCTGCTTAGGCAGAGCACAGCAGCTGGGGTTTGATCCCTGGTGTACCATGCCATGCTGTGCCATGCCAGTCCCCAGCCCCACCTGTGGTGCTCTCTGAGATGGCAATTGAGGCTGGGTGTGGTAGCATGAGCCTATAATTTGTGGGAGGCTGAAAACAGAAGAATCACTATGGGTCCAATCTACGTAGTGAGACCCTGCAGACCCTGTAGACCCAGTCCTAAATACAGGGGGAAAAAAAAAAAAAAAAAGACGAAACTGACTTTTTCTTACATAATCACAGATAGCTAAATAAGAACACAAGTTTCTGTGTCTGATAAAGGTGAGGAAGGGCAATAAATGAAAAAAACTGCTAGTTTAGGTAACTTCAAACAAAGAAAATCACTTCTTCCCACAAAGAAAACCAACAATCCACAAGAAAACCAACTGTATAGGCAGCAGAAAAGATTCAAAATCTCCATCTTATCTCATAGAACCTAGTAATTTCTAGTCATTAAATGAGCTCTTTGCCTCCAAAAATTATTAAAGTAGTCATAGTGTATTACTTACACAATCATTAAATCCTATTTGCTAAATTTTAGCATAATATCAGGTACAGGACAAACAACGATGAGCAGAAATATTTCCGTTTCAAATGAGTCAAAGCCTAGTATGGGACAATTGATACAGGTTTTCTCACCTGCTAGACTATCATCCTTCTTAAGCAAACTGATGTGCCAAGGCACAAAACAAATTCAAGGCACTGGTTAGGTAGGAAAAAAAAAAAAAAAAACCAACCCTCTTCTCTACAGTTTCACTTTCCATGATTGGCTTACCCTAAATAAACCAGTATCAGCAGGGCTCCCTCAGCCTTCCTCCCTCCTTTTGACCTACGTGAAGGTCAGTTTGGCAGTTACCCTGAGTGGAGACAGCTACCTAATGGGCACCTAGGCAGCATGTACACAATGTCTAGACTGAACACACACATAACTGCTATCTAGGGCAGGAAGGAGCTGAGGCAGCAAGAAATTTCATTACACTACTCAGAGTGGCACACAATTTAAAAGATACGAGTTACATACTTTTACAATTTTTTATTTACTAATTTTGGACCAGTTGATCCTAAGTAATTGAAAACAGAAAAAAGCAAAGAGGGACTCCTGCAGTAGCCTAACAGTATGTAAGTGCCCACATCACTGCCTGGTTCCCTTACTCCATCACATAAGCACTGCATCACCTCACGTCACACTCGTAAGGATGAGTATACTACAAAGATATGCTAAGACCACATTCATCAATTACAGTATAATGCTATAACTGACAAAAATTTAATATTCATGCTTAATCTACAAAATTTTATGATAGTTATGCATGTACACCCACAGTTTTGTGTCTACTGTGGGGTTTTGTGATGCATTACTACAGATCAAAAGGAGAAAGATAATGAAACTAAAAATATATTACTCCAACAAAAAAATAAAAAATATATATATATATATATTACTCAATTATATTTCAGGCATCATCTGGATCTTTTCAGTCATTTCAATGGCCTAATTTGGTGATTAAGCCAAAAAAAAAAAATTGTTGAAATCAATGGGCAAATTGTACAGATTAACTACGGTAGAATCAGAAGGAAAGCTGCAGACCATCGGACCAGCTGCTTGATTTTGTAGATTAAGAAATAAATGCACAGTCATTTAAGTGCTGGTGAGGACACTACAACACATCTTTTCTGACTCACAAAACACATCTTTCTTTAGTCAACAAAGACTAACATCTCCAATGAGTAAGTCTGGCCTATACAGGACAGAGTGGAAAGCACAAGGACACTGCCTTCCTGTCACCTGCTCAACTGTAACACCAAAGTTACTGAGAGAAGCATCCACAGTTGCTCTGATACCAATGACTCAGACAGAGATTGCAACACAACTCACAAGAAAGCCATTTCATCAGCACGTAAGGACCAGATTAGTCAGGTGACGTAAGGACCAGATTAGTCAGGTGACAGATGCTTACTGAAGATAGTATGCGAACCAGATAGAACATGGTAACAATTTACATATCCACATCATAGCAAAGAAGAAAGTAGAACTCAAAAGCTCCTTCACAGATAAGCAACCTCTTCATTTGGAAAAGGTCTTTTATACTATTAATCACTGTTCTAATCAGGTACTTGAAATTATGAGGAAAATACTCAGCAATTACACCTAGGCTTCTTCTATATAATAGTGAACAAAAAGCTTTATTTAGGGGCTGGTGAGATAGCTCCGAGGCACAAGTGCCTGCTGGGCAAGTGCAAGGTCGTGAGTTCGAACCCCGATCCGGCAAAAAAAAAAAAAAAAAAAAAAAAAAAAAAAGCTTTGTTTAGTAGAGTCGTCTGACTGAGTTAAGTGGATGTGATACATTACTTACTGGCCGAGTACTTTACCTGACCATGTATATATGGCCCAATCCTCGCACACTATGAAGAAGACAACATTTAAGATTCTAGACAGCCACTCAACTGTGCCTGAAGTCATGACCCTGTTGGGTGGTAGAGGCACAATCAGACTGCAACATTTCCTGTCAACCATCTTCATGTGATAACAACAATGGTAACACAGTGAAATGGCCAAGTGACAAGAAAGATACATCCAGGATGCCTAATCAGTAATAAGAGAAATACTCTAGAAAAAATGTACTGTGGTGCTCACTTCGGCACCACATATACTAAAACTGGAACTATACAGAGAAGATTAGCATGGCCCCTGTGCAAGGATGACACGCAAATTCGTGAAGCATTCCATATTAAAAAAAAATAAGCCGGGCGTGGTGGCGCACGCCTGTAATTCCAGCACTTGGGAGGCTGAGGCAGGAGGATCGGTGCGAGTTCGAGACCAGCCTGAGCTACAAAAGTGAGCTCAAGGACAGCCTCAACTGCATAACGAGACCCTGTCTCAAAGACAAAAAAAAAAAAAAAAAACCAAAACAGCTTTTGCTGGGCGTGGTGACTCACGCCTGTAATCCCAGCACTCTGGAGGCTGAGGCAGGAGGATTGGTGCGAGTTCGAGACCAGCCTGGGCTACAAAAGTGAGCTCAGGCCCAGCCTCAACTGCATAGCGAGACTCTGTCTCAAAAAGGCAAAAAAAAAAAAAGTATTGTGAATGAAAAAAAATGACCTCTCCAAAAAGTTACCCAACATAACCTAGCCTATCTTAAAACAATATACAACAATGCTGCTAGTATATGTCTACTGAAATGTTCAAGACATGAAGGCACTTCCCGAATAAGTTTTTTTATAGGTTCAAAACTCCCCACAAACACAGAGAAAAAAAGTTAAGCCGGGGCATTGTGGCACACACCTGTAATCTGAGCACTGGGGATAAGTTTGAGCTATGCAGTGAGATCTGCACATGTACATGCGCACACACACACACACCCACACACAGAAAAGGAAAAAGAAAAATAAATGAGTTAAAATTCTCATAATGTTGGGAGGCTGAGACAGGAGGATCATTGTGAGTTTGAGACCAGCTTGGGATATGAAAGTGGGCTCAAGTCCAGCCTGAACTGCATTAAGGAGACCCTGTCTCATAAAGACAAAAAAAAAATCACAATGATTACTAAATTTAAAGTGTAAGGAACAGCCTGAATAGACTTTCTCCAAACACACAAATGCCCAACAGGCACAAAAAAATACATTGAACACTCTAATCATCAAACAAAGGCAAATTAAAGTCACAAATATGGGTAGGGAATGGTTCAATGAGAAACTGTTTTCCTAGCCTGTATGAGGTGACGAACTTGGTATCTTGAGCTTGCCAAGCAGGCACTTAGGCCCCTGAGCATTATATCCCCAGCCAAGCCCTAGGTTTGATCCCCAACACTACTTACATGAACTCACACACACACACACACACACACACACACACACAATGAAGAAAAAATCATAAGCTACCTGTGTATACTAACTCGCAAAATATGAAAAAGAGTTGCCAAGGATATTAAGTAATTATAGCCTCTGTACACTGTTGGAATATAAAAGGTGCAGCAACCCTGTAAAGCAATTTGGCAGTTCCTAAAAGAATTAACAGAGAATTATCACAACATCTAGTAATCTCATTTCTAAGTATATACCCCAAAGAACTAAAAACAGGAACTCAAATGCTCCTAGAAGCAGAAGATGGAAACAATGCAAATGTTATCAACAAGTTCACAGATAAAATGCACCACTCACAATGGAATTTAAGTCATAAAGTAATGAAAGTCTATTACAGAAAAGGACAAATACTGTTACCCTACTTGTGTCAGGTACCTACAACAGGAAAATTAATAGATAGAAAATACAAAGTCAAGCCGGGCGTGGTGGCTCACGCCTGTAATCCCAGCACTTGGGAGGCTGAGGCAGGAGGATCGTTGTGAGTTGGAGACCAGCCTGGGCTACAAAAGTGAGCTCAAAGCCAGCCTGAGCTGCACAGTGAGACCCTGCCTCAAAAAGACAAAAATAAAAAAAAGAAAATAGAAAGTCAGCACCAGGGGCTGGAGAAAGAGTTATTAAGGACAGAGTTTCTGTTTGGGACAATGAATCATTTTCTGGAAATGGATATTGTGATGCTTTGATAATACTGTTAATACACTTAGTGGCACCAAATTTCATATTTTTGAATTATTAAAATGGTAAATTTTAGTATGCAGTGTATCACAACTTAAAAAATCATGTAGCCTGCATTTTTTCCTTCACAGCCCAAGAGCTGCTAAAAGCCCTAGGTATACGACAGGCAGACGGGAGCACAGCTACCGAGGTGGTGAGTATTGCTAATAATCTCCTTCGCAAAACAAAAGGGGTGGAAATTACCTTTCAATAATCTATAGTCTTGGGGCCCGGCAGGATGGCTCAGCGGTCTAAAGCGCCTGCTTAGGAAAGCTTAGGCAGTCTCAGGGACCACGGTTCAATCCCTGGCACCACATGCTGCGCCAGCCCTGCCCTCAGGGCAGGCTGAGCCAGCCATAAAAACAAACAAACAAAAGTTCTTAAACAAGAAAAATAAAATAAATTTTAAAATTCTTTAAAAAACACAATAATCTACATTCTTTTTTTTTTTTTTTTTTTTTCAATTCTGAGATATCCAATTTATTATTAAAATAAATATTTACATTGAGGATGCAGATAAATTAGCAGACTTCTTCACATTCTCCCACTTGAGAAGGCAGCACAGAGCTTTCGCTCATGTTTGAGGTGGCTGCGATGGTCAAAGATCCTGTTTCCACTCCACAGAAGCTGGATTACATCGCTC
>PVJA010045431.1:0-15649 GCA_004027025.1 Myocastor coypus
TTTTTTTTTTTTTTTTTTTTTTTTTTTTTTTTTTTTTTTTTTTTTTTTTTTTTTTTTTTTTTTTTTTTTTTTTTTTTTTTTTTTTTTTTTTTTTTTTTTTTTTTTTTTTTTTTTTTTTTTTTTTTTTTTTTGTCTTTTTGAGACAGGGTCTCGCTATGCAGTTGAGGCTGGTCCTGCGCTCACTTTTGTAGCCCAGGCTAGTCTCAAACTCACACCAATCCTCCTGCCTCAGCCTCCAAGTGCTGGGATTACAGGCGTGAGCCACCACGTCTGGCTTCAGATGCTATTAAGTCAGAGATTTCAGCTGTGTGATTCCTACTTTCTTTTATGCTAGTGTCTCCTGCATTTTTTCTGGGTGGGCTTTGACCCTGAGATTGAATCTTGCTCCTTCTCTTTGTCATTTTGTGTAGCACTGTCCTCTAATCTTTGGTGTAGAACTTTGATGGAGTCATGTCATTAGCGCCTATTGGGATTTTTGTCCGGATCTACCAAGTTTGATCTTTTCCAGATGTGCCTGCCTGGGTCTGGCTGCTGTGCTCAGCTTCTTCCTGCTTCAGCTCATGGAATTGAGTCTGCTGTGCTCCTCTGGCAAGATGCTCGGCTCCTAGATTAGCTGGGCTGTTCCAACGTCCAGCCTTTCTGCAAGGAATTTTGCTACAGGGCTCCATAGAAGATGCAGTGGCTAGGTTATTTCCAGGAAGGTGGCATGGGGGTTCAGGCTGAGAGTCTCTACCAGCACCGATTGTGGTCCCAGGTTCTGGGAGGGGAGGAAGTTCTGGTGGTATGGGGGCGCAGGCTGAAATTTCCTACCTGCACGTTCCCTGGTCCAGGTTCTGGGCAGGGAAGATTGTGTGTGTTTAACAGTGCATAGTTTGAGTTCCTATAGACCCATACATTCCTAATTTTTAGCTCGCCACAAGTGTTTAAAATGAAGATTTGCCCTGGTCCCACAAAAAAAAAAAAAAAAAAAAATGAAGATTTGATGGGCATAGTGGCACACTCTGTAATTCCACAACTTTGTAGTCTGAGGAAGGAAGATAGAGCCAAGTTCAAGGCAAAACTAGGTTCTGTAATGAGATCAAAGCCAACTTGTACTAAAAAGTAACATCTTGTTTCAAGAAAAAGCACATAAAATAAAATATAGATGCATTTCCTCCTTCATATATATATATTAAAGCAGTCCAGCATATAAAATATATGATGTTTGTTTGCTTTAATGCATGGACTCTTTTTTTTTTCAAATTATTACAGGGTCTACTGGGCCTCATATTGATCACATATGCTGTGTCCTTTCATCACATATGAATTCAGGGCCAGTGGGGTAAAAGACTAATAAAGATATTTACACGGAGGGTACACTGTTGTCAAGAAAAATGCTGGGAACTGGAAAACTAGACTAAGTTGAGTCATTATCTTCATGGAATTTAAACATGACTTCAGTAAAAGAGAGAATGTTATGTGTAGACTGGATACTTATCTCTAGAAGATGCACATAGTCTTAATGCCAGCTATGCTATAAGCAAACACAAGTGTGATGCTAACCTGGAGAAAATTCATGAGCCTGCTTCAAAATAACAAAGGAAAAATAGCTCGGGTTTTTTTTTTTTTTTTGCTAGTGGTACAGCAGCTTATACTCATTCCACAGCAGTACAAGGGAAGAAAGAAGAAAAAAGTACAGAAAAAGAGAAACCAATGTTAACAGAATGGCAATGTGCTTTCTAAGGAGTACTGAGCAGAACTAATACATTTCAGCGTTTAGGTAGAAAGATGTTTTTGTCCTTGGTGTCTTCTGTAGATTTTACAAAAATGTTTTTTTTTTCTATTTTCTGAATAGATGTGGTAAGTACGAAGGACAGGCAGAGAATCTGTCCATAATGCAAGCTCTTACCTGTGTCATTGGCAATCTCATTCTCTTGGCAAGGTGCACAGACAAAACAACAGGCAGGCTTTCCTTCCTGAGGGGATTTCCTGAATCCAAGATTACAACTCTGGCTGCATACTGAGCTGGGACTCTAGGAGACAGAAATGTAGAGGAACAGGCTGGACATACAGCTCAATGGATTAAGTGCCTGCTTGACAAGTGCAAAGGCCTGAGATCAATATCCTGTACCCAACATAACCAGAGAAACAACCTTAACTTGTGCACATAAACATATAAAACTACAGAAATCAGTACCACATTTATGTTATGGTATGAAATGCACAAATATATAGAAAAATCTGATGAAATGTATTTCATAGCCATTCCTCAGAAAATGTTAAAGCATTCAAATGAAAACATGAACTATTCATCTTCAATATGTGGGTATTTTATGATGTCTGGGGACACAAAATATCTACAACAATGTCGTTATTTTAGTTAATCATGTATGTTTCTGTAGGTCCAACATACCTCTGTAATCGCCAGGGCCCACTCTATCATGTCATCAGACAAAGACAACTGTTGGCTGAGTGGAGCACTTGGGGAAAATATTCCTACATTAACCTTAAGTCTAAGGCCTTCAGGAAAATTCCAAAAATTGTCAATGTCATACACAGAATTCAGTTTTCTTCTGTCATCCAAGTTCACTTGGTCTCCAGCGCGATTGTTAAATTGGATATTCTTCAGAAAAGGGTGGAGCTAAAAAAGACACATCATCCTAAGGTGAACAGGGCTTTGTGACTAAGACTGAAAACAAGAATGAAGCGAAGTATGTGGTTGTCTTTCATTACTTTCCCATAATGCAAGCGTAGCGCTAGCATATAAAGAAATAGGACAAATAAACCACCAGGGAGATGTAAACAATCACAGTGTTCATAAGATGTCACTGGCAGGAGAAAATAGTTTATTCAAGCCTATTTTTAAGTAGTAAGGATGTGCGCTACATAGAAATCAACTGTGGTTTCTAAGCATCCTACACTCATTCTGAAGGGCTGGCCAGATAGCTTAGCGGATTAAAGCACATGCTTAGGCTGATGCAGGGATGGGAGTTCGATCTGCCTCCCAGCCCACCACTGGGGCATGCTCAGCCAGTGATTGCGTCTGGGTGAGGTGGTGCACACGTGTATTTCCAGTGTTTGGGTGGCTGAATGCAGTAGGAGCTCAACGACTCCACTTTGTGCAGTGAGACCCTGGAGACCCTGTACCAAACAAGTATTTTTTTTTAAAAAAATACTCATTCTATCTCTGACTGTACCCACGGCATCTGCATGCAGGACATTACCAGTGCAAAAAAGAGGCTGCAGAATTAAGTGCTAAAATTCCAGTAGTAAATCTACTTTATGATATAGAATGATTTAGGCTCACGTAGAACTAAACATTTTCCCTCTGTCATTTAGTACTCCATGAGAAATGTGTAGATTTCTGCTGAAAATATTAGGTGGACAGGGCTTTGACATCCCTTGAACTAAAACAATTAAGCTTCTTCTTATTTTTTTTGCAGTTTATGACAGCCTCAAAGTTGCTGATCGTTTCTATGGAGCTGAAGGTTTTTCCTCAATGGTTAGTTAGCCGGGTAACTAATTTCTTATATTGTTGGAAAAATCATTTTACAGCTTGTGGATGTAGAACATGTATAGAACTCAGAGACACCCTGATGAGAGCACAGGGCATCCAATGGAAGACTCATTACCTGCCAGGCAGAAAATTTCATCACACTTTTGCTTTCCAATAACGGTCTTTGTGCCTGTTGAAGAAGCATCTCATGGAGGGCGTGGGCCACTGCATACACAGCGTTGTATATGTTGTGACTTGCGTCACTCATGGCTGAGTCAAAACGATTCAGAGGCAGCCATGACAGAGAGGCGTTAGGTGTGCAGTTCTTCAGTGCACAGTCAGAATCAGAGAAGGAGCAGTGGAAATTGTTGTGCCAGTACATAGCGAGGTAAGTGTCTTCTGGGTACTTAAAAGGACTGGCTGCCTGGACAAAGTTCTTAAAACCGTAAATCTCCTCATGGTGACTTGAGAAAATGAGAGTCCCATGGAATGAATCAAGAAGGAAATTTGTTCCAGCCATGTCAGCCTGCCATTGTGCGTTTGTCACCCAAACTTTCCATGTCACTAACTGCTTCCCTATGCTATAATTTACCTCATTTAGACCAGCAGTGTCATAGTAAATAATAACCACATTCACTAGTGATGTTTCTCT
Source organism: Myocastor coypus (assembly GCA_004027025.1). Classification (NCBI taxonomy): domain Eukaryota; kingdom Metazoa; phylum Chordata; class Mammalia; order Rodentia; family Myocastoridae; genus Myocastor; species Myocastor coypus. Next base: position 4,128 of record PVJA010045431.1, read on the forward strand.
TGTCAGGATATGTGGAGTGTGTAGATTTGAAGGATATGACACAAGAGATGTTGGAATAAGTTTAACAAATGCTACACAGACTCTGTTCCTGTCCATCTCTGTTCTCACATCTGAGAGAAATTGAAGACCTCTATGTCCTTCTGTGATGATCAGCCCTATCCAGGTCCAGCTGAAGTGAAGCATCAAGGAGACCATGCCAATGGCCAGAGATGCATCCTTTGGGGCCACTTGATAGAGAGAAGGAAAGAGATCATTGTCACTCATCATATGGTCAAATGAGCCAAAGGAAATCTAAAGTGAAGAAAATTGGAAGGAGTTTGTAGAAAGACATTGATAAAGTCTTCAAATAAGAGCCAAGCATGCTAAATAACAGAAACAGTGAATAATACTTATTTTCATTTTTTATCAATTTGTGCCTTAAGGCCTTTTTTAAAAAATAAAATAACTCATTAGATTTTCAGGAAACCATTTTCTCCTATTTCTTACTTTCAAGAAGAAAATTATGAATAACACCAAATCACTGTGTACCCGTTCTTTGAAATTATGCACCCGGAAAGAGGCATAGAGCCATTGATGCTATTTTACCCCCTTGGAGTACATGGGAATGGCACCAACCGAAACACGATTTCAACTTTCTCCGACCACTCTCACCTGTGGAAATTTGTACAGCTCTAGCAGGCTTCCAATTTGAGTAGCAGTTGCCCATGAGATTCCTGTTAGCACTGCCATGGCCTTGCTCCCTCTCCTACAGGAGTAGTTGGGGATCTCATCCTGCCCTGAGAGCAAAAGGAGGGAGCCCTCCAATATCCTCCAGTGACTGAAAAGCAAATTATGGAACTCATATCCCAGAGACACGTTGGGTAAAAGATGAGGACTCTTGTTGATCTCTTCTATGGCAAAAACGAAGGCTAGAAAATGCTGGTAGTTACTGGAAGGAAGCCTGCAGAAGGGACAGAGAATTCCTGAGCCTTAGTTCATGATTATCTTCCAAACACCCACAAGGCCAAATATTGAACAAATGATGGAAACTTTCCCCATCTTTTCTTAAGAATCTAAGCCTAAATGTAACAATGTTAGAAGTTTTCTTTTAGGTATGATTAGCACTAGGCGTCCAATGAGTATCTCTCTCACAAGTGACATTAGTATCACTAAAGAACAGAAAGAATTGCTTCATCCTTCTGTTCTGTGGGGCTATAATTACAGAATTTTTACTAATCAAGTAATAAGCATAACTGAGGCAGTCAAAACATATCATGTACAGATACAAATTCCCTATGATAAATGCTATTACTGTGCAAACATAAATTATATTTACAAATTTAATTTAAAATATAATGCAGAAGACAAACACCCTTTTAATTTCCTGACCCTCCCAAATATCCAGCTTGTGGTCTGTTTTCTTGGAGCAAGCACAGTTAAATCAATACATTAATGAAAGATAAGTAATTTGAAAATATAACCAGAGTTTGGAAAAACTGGCTCACCTCATGCCTGAGAATCTACATTTTAAATGAAGAATTAACTTGGGTAACTGAAGACCATTTCATCTTCCATAAAGGATGAATTTAATGTAATAAATGAAAGTATGAATTGTATTAACACTGGGTTTTCTTCAGAGTCTTAATATAAAAATAATTGCATTTATAGACCCATAATTAAATGTTTTGTATTACAGCAATGAAATTGACCTGAAGCTGGAGCTACCAAGAGAGTGGAAGAATAATTTTCAAAGAACTATCTGGGACAGGCATAGAGACAAGAAATCTGTGGGATGATTATCTTCTGGTAGACAATTTAAAGTGACGTTACCTAAACCTCATGGACCATTGAAAGAACTGTGAACCCAAAAAAAACAGAGCACAGCTGGATATTTGTGCATCTCAGGGAAGTATGAAATTATCTACCTTCTGTTTTATCTTTTAAGTTAAATTTGTATAAATTTAAGTGCATTTATCATAGGGAAGTTGTATCTGTACATGGTTCACTCAAAGAACTGTGAACCCATTGGCAGGACCCCAATCACTTCAGATTTTTTAAAAGCCTACATTTTAGGGGAGGATATGTAAGCCAATGGCATAAAGCCCTGCCTGAGAAGTCCAAGTTCCCAAGTTTGATCCCCAGAACTGGAAAAAACTAGTTTCATTTTAATGATGCAAGTTTTCTGTGCATGTTGATAATAGTCCTAATGAGTGGTATTATGTGCACAAAACAAATTTTAATCTTGATACCTTCCTCCCCACCCCATTTTCCCCTCCCCTTTTGTGAAAGCTCTATCACCCCGTTTTATGTTAGCTTTTCATTTTGCTCTTTATTTTTACTTTAGCTTTCTCATTTCAGAATGTGTGCAAATGGGACCCGGCAGGATGGCTCAGTGGTCTAAAGCACCTGCAGGCAGCTGCAGGGACCATGGTTCGATCCCCAGCACCACATGCTGCACCAGCCCTGCCCTCAGGGCAGGCTGAGCCAACCATAAAAATAAATAAACAAACAAACAAAAGTTCTGAAACAAGAAAAAAAAAAAAAAGAATGCGTGCAACATTGAAGTTTGTGGGTCATGATAATGTGAACATTTTAGCAGGGATTTTTGAAAGCAGCACCATGGTCCTCCCATTTCCTACAGTGCTGGATTCCAAGTCTCCTTACCAATGACAATGTCTTGACTTAAAATCCCTTGGAGTGAAAGTTTCAGCTGATGACATCCTGTTTCCTTGTCTTATTTCTGATTATACTGCGTGTTGATTCATTGGTAGCTTAGGTCATGTTCACACTAAGCGAATGCTCTGCATGTGGGAAGGAAACTGTGGTATTGTCGTTTTGGCAGTGATAGAGAGAAACCCTCAGCCTCCTACAAGTTTTGCACACGCCCTGAGCCCAGCCACAAGCTCTTGAGTGTGGGGTATATTTATCTGCCTGTGTTAGATAAACTGGCATAGCAAATTTAATTTTAAAACATTCTATTAGTGAACAGATATTATTCCTTTGACATAGGGTAGCTTAAAATATTCAGTACGACCCCAATTAATCTCTCTTGTATTATTTCTTCTTTTTGAGACAGGGTCTCACTATGCAGTTTAGGTTAGCCTTGAGCTCCCTTCTGGAGCCCAGGCTGGTCTCGAGGTCGCACTGATCCTCCTGCCTCAGCCTACCAAGTTCTGGGATTACAGATGTATGCCACCATGCCCGGCTTCTACTCATAGTTCTTTATAATGTTTCTTTTCCCAGCCTTCTTCATTATAAATAGAAAACTCATCTTCACCCTTTGTCTCTTTTTTCATTTTTTTAAAAAATAATTTTATTTTATTATATTTTTTTCTTGTTTCAGAACTTTTGTTTATTTATTTATTTTCATTTATTTATTTATTTCAGCCTGCCCTGATGGCAGGGCTGGCGCAGCATGTGGTGCCCGGGAATCGAACCGCGGTCCCTGCAGCCACCCCCAAAGCAGGGGCTTTAGACCACTGAGCCATCTTGCCGGGCCCCTATTTTTTCATTTTAACTTAACATTTTATAATATGTAGACTAATACAGTACATAAAATCTTAAAATATGTAAAATCAAAATGTATATTTCTCTGCCAGGCATGGTAGTGCACGCCTGTAATCCCACCACTTGGGAGAATGAGGCAGGAGGATCGCTGTGAGTTTGAGACCAGCCTGGGCTACAAAAGTGAGAGTAAGGCCATCCTGAGCTGCACAGCAAGACCCTGTCTCAAAAAAGCAAAAAAAAAAAAAAAAAGTATATTTCTCTGTGATAATTTGAAATACATGCTATAATGCATGTATTTTAGCAAGAATATTCCCTTTTTATTTAAATCATAATATTTTGTAAAACTTTCCTGACATTAACAGAATTATCATAGACTTATTCTGATTAGAGTTGCATAAGTAATACCCTTATCATTAACCAATATTAGGTCTCTGACATTTTCTAAACTCTCCTTGGTTAGTACATGTTCTTGGCACATAGCAAATAAAAAAATCTGTAGTTTTCCTATCAAATATGAGAATTTATAATGAATAACTTATCTGTTTACTATTTGTGATGATTTATATGCTTCCATTTGCATACTAAAATTTCTATTTTCAGGTAACTGTAAATGTACTTTCTAGGACTTTAAAATAATTTGTACTTGCTTTTGTTATGTAACTCTTCCACTTAAGTGATAGTTAAATTCTATAAATAGGTAGAGGCACTTTCCACATAGAATATGGAGCCACTAGTTCTCTGGCCTACGCACATTTAGTGAACAAGAAAATTAACATGTGTCTCAGCCATCCCAAGTTCAATTAGTCTTTCCAGGTAGTTCCCATCCACGATAAGGTTCAAATGTTTCATAAAATGCTATAGTAAAAAAAAATGAAATCAAATGAAATGGATGAATTTTTTTTGTCTATTGGTTTTCTATTTTATTTGTTTTATAATATGAATCATAAAACAAGAATTATGGTTAAATAACATTCAGAAAGTTAACTAAATATTAATTAATTAAACATTAAATTTTAAGAGGAAATATTCACCTCATTAACAATGGGATCATGCAAAAATTTGTGAAATCAGTTTTAAGATCACCATATTGATTTTTGTAAAAGTTTTAGCTTTAAAAATGTAGACATAATTATACATAAATTTCATTTTTACAAGAAAATGTTGTTACCAAAAATGATTAATGGAAGTTGAACGTGGAATTACACAAGCATTACTATAGGGTTTCTACAGAGTTCTAATAAATTTTCTGATATATTCTAACTGAGCATGACTTACAGACTACTGGCTTGAAAAACAACAGCCTATTGTCTGCTCCCATCACACCCTTGCCTGAGCTCCTGTGAGTCCTGGCCACCCTTCCTCTCCTAGAATATGGCAAGGTGCACCTGGTGGTCCTCGCTCTACACTTGTTTGATCCTCGCCAGAACTAGGCTGAGCGCCTACCATGTGCACTCACCTGGAGGACTCCTGAGGGGACCAGAAACCGGGAGCCTGAAAGACTCCCACAGCGACCTGTGGGAGCCTTGATGAGCACTACTCTGTGCTGTCCCAGCACTGAGAGAGCCTTGGGGAATTCTGGCCTGCATCCATCATCTTCAGATCATTCTTGAGCTGTGATTTGCCCCACAGCAAGGTGGAAGCCACACTGAACTCCTCACAGCAGGAGCTTTGGTGAGCCAACCTTGCTCTCCCACTCTCCTGCTCACACACACCTCACCCTCTACTATCACTGCAGAGTTAAGGAAAACATGACAAGAGGAAGGAACAGAAGGCAATCTCAGACGCCCACCCCTTCCAAAACAATTCCAGGAGACAAGGCCATAGAACTTGAAAATCACCCACCGGAAATGTATGGGACAATCATAGCTGAAGTAAATAAACAACTCCATTAGACTATGGCAGAAATCATATCATAAATAATCTTTCTTTTCTCATGGTTCTGGGGATTGAAATCAGGACCCTGCACTTCCCAGGCAAATGCTTAGTCTACTGAGCTATGTCTCCAGGCCCTATAATCTTTCACTTAAAAATGAAATGACAAACATTGAAATAATTACTCAATGAATATAAGGAAGACATACATTTAAAAATAGTAGGGAATAGAAAAATGATAGAAACGCTGCATGAGCAGTGCAAGAAAGAGCTAGGGTGCAAAAAACAGATTCAGACCGATATCCATGGTGTTAAATATTTCATTGAAAGCTGCCAAAACCACTGGAGCATAACTGAACATAGAAGTTCAAAACCTGAGGATAGCATTGCAGCTAGTGATTATGAAAGGAAAAAATCTCTTAAAAATAACGATAACAACAACAATAACAACCAAAAAAACAAAAAAAAACAAAAAAAAACAAAAAAACCGCCACCAGGAAATAACAATACAATACAACCTCTCTAATAGAATTAAAAGAAAAACAACATAAGAATAGTAGGTACCAGAAAAACAGCTGGAATTAACCCAAATGACATAAAAGGATTGCTTGGCCAAATAGCAGCAAAAAATTTCCCAATTATTGGAAAAGAATCTGACATACAGTTAAGCACTCCAACTAGCCATAATCAAAATAAATCTTCACGCAGAGTCAAGCTAATAAAGATTCCAGAAATTGAACAGGATAACAAAATCTGTTAAAGAGAAAGAGCAGATCACTTATGATAGAAAGACCATGAGAATCACAGTCACTACACCAAAAGCCAATAAAGAAATAACAGAACTACATCAAACTTGTTGAAGAAATGGACTCAGTAGACATTTACAGTGTTCTCAGCAGGCGAGAAGGGCTGGCGGTGTGGCCTCGCTAGCCTGGAGAGGCGCCAGGATCCCACCTGGATCACTGACTTCCTCCACCCTGCACACCCCCGTCCCTTGCTCCTCTTCACCTTGAAGAGAATTTTAAGGTGGGTTGGGTGGGTAGCTACAATAGCTCTGGGCCTTTATGCTCTCTTCTACTCTATTGAGTGAGTTGTCCCAAACCCAATCCAACTTCACCCCCTAGTCCCACCTCCCATTCCCCCAACTCCTCTGAGAGACCCAGTAGGAGGAGATTTAGGAGTGGGAGAGCAATGGCACCACGGGAGAAGGAGCCCCCCAAACACAGTGGCCCACCCCGAGACTGAGGTCAGCACTGAGGGGAGGTGGGAGAAGCGCATTGATGGTCTAGCTCCTCCCACCTTGGGATTCAGTGAGTCACTGCAGCCAAGCTGCTGTAACACTCAGAGGAAGGTCCTAAACTGCCCACCCACCCAGCCCTGAGGGGAAGGTCCTATTGGGACCCCCAGCTCTGTTTCCCTTCGTGCCTTCCCAGCTTTCTAGGAGCCCATCAGTGCACAGCTCCCGGATAGAAATGTACCTGCCTCAGCTGCCCTTCTAAGCCCTGCACCACAGCACAGCCTATCCCAAGAAGAAAAAGGAGCAGTGATGGTTAGGAGGATAGGGGTGAAGGATGGCCTCTGCCACATCCAGAGGACGCTGCCAGGTTAAATTCCCTGTGAGAAATCTGCAGTCCCCTCCTCTTCAGGGTTTCCGGCCCTTTTGCTCTCTCTCTTGTAAGTTCTTTTTAAATTTACCTAAGGTCCTTGGAAACTATTAGTGCTAGGTACGATTTACCACCTGCTACGAGTTGCATTCCCAAATACCCCAGTCGAATAAGAACTAGCCTCTCAAGCCATCCACTGTTGGGCCTGGATCAGAATGCCTTGACCAGAGCAGTGAGTCTTCTGGCTACCATGTTTTCTTTTTTTCTTTTTTTTTTTTTTTTCTTTTGTCTTTTTGAGACAGGGTCTCACTATGCAATTGAGGCTGGCCTTGAGCTCACTTTTGTAGCCCAGGCTGGTCTCGAACTCCCACCAATCCTTCTGCTTCAGCCTCCCGAGTGCTGGGATTACAGGAGTGCGCCACCACGCCCAGCTGGCTACCATGTTTTCAAGCCCCACTATGGGGCACGACTCTAGGCATAATCAGTACACTAGCCCTTACTAAGGGAATCTTGCTAAGTTTTGCTCCGTTGACTGATACGCTTAAACTCAAGAGGTTGCCACATGAGATCTGAGGTTGCATCTGGACTGTTGGGCCATTTTAGTCTTCAAGCCCCTACCCCAGGAGAGAAAGAGAGGAGAGTAAGCAGAGCAGCTGGGTGCCCAGGACTCAGCAAGAAGTTCAGGCCCACTTCCCAGAACCCAGCCCCTTGCTCAGTCTCCCTGCTTCGCCCACCACTGCCTGATCGTAACCATCCAGATGCTTATCCTACATTTTCCCAGCAAGCTTGGAAGGCTGGGAAGAGATAGCCGGAAAAGCAGAGAAAGTAAAAAGATGGTCATTGAGGGGGCACTTGAAGGGAAGAGGGCTCTTCGAAAACACAAGGTCCAGGGATAGCCTGGGCTCTCTCTAGCTGAGCCCAGAGAAGTGCAGTAGGGAAGATGGATGAAAGGATGCAAGACCCAATAGAACTGACTGCCACCCCACAGGCACACAACAGAAAGAAAAATTTTACATAAAAAAGCACTCTTGACATTCTCATATTTTGGCAAGGGGAAGCCAAATGTTATCTGAAGTACATGCAACATCTGGCACTAAGAATGATCCATTTCTGGTCGAGTTCAGTTATCCATAAGAAAGCTATTTTCTTAATAATATTATTATTAGAATATAATGTCAAATATTCCTGTTCATACGTATCCAGGTGCAGGATAATCACTGTGATAGACACATCAATGTAATTGACTTAATTATTTTATGTGGTACTGGTATGTCACTGACATCACATTCCATAAACCCATGCAATTAGTATTGGATGACTAAAGATAAAACTGATAATTAAAAAGATAATGAAAATTAATCTTGCTTAACTAAAAAAGCCATGAGTCCAAACAAGAGTGAGTCAAGCTCAGGCATGTGTCATCTTCCTTCCGAAATGTATGGGCAGAGAGCTATCTCCTCCGTTGCCGACTAGCAGACAGTATGTCAAGAAACCTTTGATGCCTCGTGAGCGCCAGGGCCTGAGCGCAATCCCCCCTTCCACAAAAAGAAAAGAAGAAAGAAAAAGAATGAAAGAAAGAAAGGAGAGCAAAGGAAGTTTTGAATCAGATGAGCAGCATGCTGTGATCACTGCTAAATGCTTGGCATGAAAACACTTAAGGAAGTTGTGCGTCAGGAGAATTTTCAGAGAAAATCAGAGATGTGCCTGCCTAGTAGTGAGCTGTTATGGTTGATCTCTTGTTGTCCCCCCAAAGCCTCATGTAGTCATTTGGTAGGGTCTTCTATAGATTGAGACTTGACTCATGAGTCACTGGGATTGTGGGTTTGAGTACTGATGGGATTAATGGTCTGAGTAGGGCTGGGACTATGGGTGTGGTCTAGGGTGGATATCCTAAGGCAGAGAGCCTGGTAGGAATTTAAAGAGACACAGAGAGACAGATGAGAGCTGTTGCTCTGCTGCCATGTTTGGTTGGCTTCTTCTGCCACCATTTTGTTGCTGTTCTGCCACCATGAACTGGATGCTCTCTGCTCCGTTCCACTCAGCCTTGGGCCAGCCGAATATGGAAACCTTCAGTAACTGTGAGCTAATAAACCTTTCCTTCCTTCATTTTGGATGTCGGGTATTTGTCCCAGCAATGAGTGAAAGGTGACTAAGACAGAACTGGAGGTCCTGAGTTCAATGCCCTGAACCAGGAACAAAATAAAAAGAATATTTTAAATGAAGTAGGCACCAACACAATTTTTTTGGGGGGGAGTCTAAATCGTATAGTACTGGGCCCGGTGGGATGGCTCAGTGGTCTAAAGCGCCTGCGTGGGAAAGCTTGGGCGGCTTCAGGGACCGCGGTTCGATCCCCGGCACCACATGCTGTGCCAGCCCTGCCCTTGGGGCGGGCTGAGCCGGCCATAAAAATTAGTGACTAAACAAACAAAGGTTCTGAAACAAGAAAAAATAAATAAATAAAATAAAAAATTAAAAAAAAATAAATCATATAGTACTTAATTTCAGAATTTCTGGCTGAAAATCCAAATATTTAGTAAAATATGAAAAAAACCAATGAAAGGGACGGAGGGACAGTATCTTATAAAGAATACAATTGTTCACTTCAAAAATACAAGCTCTCATATTAAAATGTTTCCTAGCTTCCACAAGAGATTCAGGCAGAAAAAGAAAGCCAAGTAAATGAAACTGTCAAAAGTATTCCAATATAAAATCAGTAACATAAAGCACATTTGGGAAAATGTAGGCAGCATAGCAACAGGCATGACAGAACGTTGAATATTTATGAAGAGGCTTTAGGGGAAAAGAAGCCCTTCATCACTGTGGGTGGTAGTGCAGACTGATACAACCACCATGGAAATAAGTGTGGAGAATCCACAAAAAGCACGGATTGGAGGCTCCATTCAAGCCAGCTAGTCTCCTCCTAGGTGTTTTTTTCCCCCCAAAAGAACAGGAATCACCAAACCACAGTGATATATGTGCACCTATGTTTATAGCAATTCGATTTGTCACAGCTAGATCTTGGGAACAACCCAAATTCCCATCAAGTGAGGAAAGCATAACACATGTGTGGAATATCTATACAATGGAGCATTACTCAAGTGTAAAGAAGATAAATTCAAGGTTTTTATAGGTAAATGGATGCAACAAGAGACTGTATGGGTCAGTGAAATAAATCAGACCCACAATTGCAAACATAGCATTGTCTCCCTAATGTAAGAGCCTCAAAGAGTAAATAAAATATGAAAGGTACAATAGGTACTATGCAAGAGAAAGTATGTGGAAAGGGAAAACCAGGATGAGGAAAAGAACAAAAGAAAAGGAAAATATATTTATGCATATATGCAGGAGAGTTTGGATGAATCTACTGATGATTTCTGCTTATCTATTCAAAGGAAGAGTTAACGCCTAAATTATTTTTCTCATTTGTAATTTCATAAACTTTCTTCCAGTAATTTTGCAGTTTTATATCTGGTAACCTAAACAACTAATTTGAACATGACATTATGTAATACAACGGTTATGTGCATTTGTTTAATTAACTTTTGCATCATTTCTAATCTTGTACCATTTTTTATTCTTTACAAAGCAAAATATTAAATAAATAGAGCATTCAAAAGCTGTATATTTCTAGTATGGAGAGAAAGCCATTCAAATGCATATTTCTTTCTTTCTTTTTTTTTTTGTGGGACCGGGGTTTGAACTCACGACCTTGTACTTGCCAGGCAGGCACTTGTGCCATGGAGCTATCTCCCTGGCCCCCAGATGCATATTTCCTAGAACCTAATACTCAGTAAACTTTTAATGCAAGTTGCCACTACTCCCCAATTAAAAGAAGAGAGAATTTTAATGGCAATGACAAAATTATGTTGCCATTATTGGGAAATTGTTTCAAAACTAGTTATACTAAATCTGAACAATGAGGAGAGAGAGATGCAACAAATAAATATGTTTTAAGCAGGCTCTGAATAGCTCTCAAAAATATAGATGTAACTGTAGAAACATAGGCTGCTTACTGATTTATTCATGTACATAAATATGTATGTACATATCATTGTATCTCTAAATGTATCCTTCTATTACAAAGTATGTATTAACGTACTTGGTCCTGATGATATAAATACAAAATTGTTTCACTTGAAACTGTTTCATTGCTATTTTGTCTTTTTCTCATTAAAAATAATTTTAAACACATAGAAGCCAGGCGTGGTGGCACACGCCTGTAATCCCAGCACTCGGGAGGCCAAGGCAGGAGGATCAGTGCGAGTTCGAGACCAGCCTGGGCTACAAAAGTGAGCTCAAGGCCAGCCTGAACTGCATAGTGAGACCCTGTCTTAAAAAGACAAAACAGGGGCCCGGCAGGATGGCTCAGTGGTCTAAAGCGCCTGCTTAGGAAAGCTTAGGCGGCTTCAGGGACCGCTGTTCGAACCCCGGCACCACATGCTGCGCCAGTCCTGCCCTCGGGGCAGGCTGAGCCGGCCATAAAAATAAATAAATAAAACAAACAAAAGTTCTGAAACAAGAAAAATAAAAAAAAAATTAAAAAAAAGACAAAACAAAACA
>PVJA010045432.1:0-15645 GCA_004027025.1 Myocastor coypus
AAAAAAAAAAAAAAAAAACTGGAAGGCAGCTGCTAATAAATTAGCTTTGTATATCTCTGAGCCACTATCAGCACAGGCCTTAATATATTTTTGCAACGAGGCACCCCGTGCCTTTAAGGGATCCAGAGCCTTTTCACATCCAATATTTGCATTCTCAAAAGACTCAAAAGTTTGTAACAATAAATCCCTCAAATCTGGTGCTCTCACTGTTTTGTGTGTAGCTTCCCTTAATCCAGAGACAAAAATCTACATATGGCTCCTTATTAGATTGGAGAACCTTAGCCAATGACTTTGAGTATCCCCTGGCCTTTCCACTTTTTCCCATGCTCTCAAGCAACAAATTCAAGTTTGCACAATAGCCTCATCATCATATTGCAGTTGGGCTTGGATACCAACCCAGGCCCCTGACCCAGTGAGATGATCTGATGAAACCTTAAGTAGGGGATTTTGTCCCCTGTTAACCCTCTCTTGAATATCTGCTTCATCTTTTCACCAAGTTCTAAATTGTAAATATTGGCTTGGCTCTAAAATTGTACAACACAAAAACTTCCCAATCATGAGGAATTAATCTGTGTTCATTTGCTAATCCTATATTAATTTCAATCACATAGGTTGATTGCAAACCATAGGCCGTAACAGCCTGCTTTTTAAATCTTTAATAACCTTAAATGCCAGAGACTGGTGCTCCCATTGTACACAGCCCTGGGGAAATTGAGCATTTGGTGGGTATTTTTGAGCCACCGCAAGAATACCCAATGGGGCAGAATAATCTTCAGGATCTCCCTGTTGTTTCTCTTGCATAAGAACCTGAGATACCACACTTTTATAAACTTTTATGGGGGCTTCCTTACTTTCCTCATATGGAAGAGTAAAAGGGTTAAAAGATGGTGGTAGGGGCTGAATTTTTGTGAATTGAGATGGAGGAACTACAGGGGTAGAGACTTCCATTTTTTCAATCAATTTAGAAATCAGTTGTGATAATTGTTTTACCTCAGCTCGAAGCTCACACACCTCGTTCGTAGTTTCCTTTTGTTTTACATCCTCCAAATCCCCAGATTCTGAGGAGGTGGTTTGAAATGCCATAAACATCCTTTTAGGACTCAGTTTGTTAGATTTATCTCCACTATGAAGCATCGAGAAATTTAAAGAACTGACGCTCTTGGTATTCTGGGGAGCACCTTCACGTAGGTCTTGAGAGGGTGCAGCCTTATCATAATTATGCACAACAGAGGCCGCTTGCTCTGTTTTCATCCTTTTTGTTATGCTAACATCTACATTTGAGAGTGAGAGAGGCAGAGGTCTTAAAAAGGTCTCATGCGCAGATTTATATTTGTGCGGAAGCTGCTCTTGAGGTTTAGCAATATCAGCATCTGAAGCTGACCTGTTTAAATATTTCTTATACTCTTCTGAGTCTGATTGTAATGGCTCCAAAGCTAAAGAGATTAAACTACAAAGAGCAGCCGGGCGTGGTAGCGCACGCCTGTAATCCCAGCACTCGGGAGGCTGAGGCAGGAGGATCAGTGCGAGTTTGAGACCAGCCTGGGCTACAAAAGTGAGCTCAAGGCCAGCCTCAACTGCATACTGAGACCCTGTCTCAAAAAAAAAAAAAAAAAAAGAAAACTACAAAGAGACCATACATGAAGAGGAATTGGTTGTCCCATCTTGGTCAGCATGACGCAGCGCTCTCATAACTTGTTTCCAAACTTTCAAGTTTAAAGCAGCCTTTTCCTTAGGCCAAAACCATAGACAATGCCTTTTAATATGGAAAAACAATTCCCTGAAATTCTTTGGTTTTACCTTTATCCCTGCTCCTTTGAGTATCATCCGCATAAGACATCTATCGTCATTTTTTACTGAGGCGGAGTTTCCCATTACTCTGAGCTTTTCCTGGTGGTCTCCCCTGTTCTGGGCGTACCTTTCCCATGCAGTCAGGCCTCTCTTAACTCACCCCTGGTCGTCTTCCGTGCCCCGTGTTGCGTGCCACTTGTTCTAATGTTATGTGTCAGTGCCGAAAGGAATGACAAGAAGACCTGATGAAGGTAGCTCAGAGGACTCACTGAGACTCGGCCTTCAGTGAGCAAAGAACCCCTGAAGCAGATCAGCTTTATCTAGGGTAGTCAGCATGATCTCCTCGTGCGTAATCACTTCAGCAAAGGAGGACCATGTGCCCAGTCACGAACGTGACCACGATCTCCATCAACTTCCATCCCTTCCCTATCATAAGGTTCACTCTGGGGCCAAGCAATAGCATTCCAAGCAAGGGAGAAAGCAACAAGCAGAGCCCCCAGGTGAAGCTGCCGTCCATCACCTGGAGTCCCAGCTTTCTGGGACTCCCTATTCCAGCTTTCTGGGATCTTCAGTAACAGACCACAGCCGTCCCTGGGTCCCATTTATTACACTCTGTTTCTTGAAATGCCAGTCAGTTACAGAATCATTCCTAATACTTCATGCTTTCATTTCCCATCCCCCTTACCCCAAAATAATTAACACAAGAAAGCATAACTATTTCCTACAAGTGTGTGACTTGTATGCTATATTTTCAACTTTGCTCGGTTTTGCTTGTCTTTTTCCTTTGTTGTTTTGTGGGACCAGGGTTTGAACTCAGGACCTCGCACTTGCCAAGCAGGCACTTGTGCCATGGAGCTATCTCCCTGGCCCCTTTGGCCTAGTTTTGGTTGTTGCTTTTTTGAGACAGGGTTCTGCTATGCTGCTCCAGCTGGCCTTGAGCTCACTTCATAGCCCAGGCTGGTCTCGCACTCTCAGTGATCCTCCTGACTAAGCTTCCCAAGTGCTGGGATTACATGTGTGTGCCACCATGCCTGGCTTAATTGGTTTGGGAATCACCTGAGGGTCAGTAAATCACACTTCCAGGTGTTTCTGGATGAGTCATGGAGGTGTAACTTGGGGTCCCTGTCTGGCCCAGCTCCCTGCCATTGTGAACTGAGCTGCTCTCTCCTCCCATATCCTGATGCCACTAGGATTCTGCCTTGAACTGACTCCTCCAACAGCTTGAGCCTAATAAGCCTCTCCTTTAAATAGCTGGCTGTTTGATACAATGCGCTGTGATTATGGTCCTTTCACTAGTTTTGTCTTTTTTCCTCTTCCTCTCTTTCCCGCTTCTTCACTTATGATTAAACACAGGACCTTCACACACTACATTCCCAGCCCTTTCTGTTTTTTGAGACAGGGTCCCACTAGTTGCTAAACTGCCTAAGTAGGCTTAGGTTAAGTTGTTATTTTTTTGTTTTGTTTTTTGTTTGTTTGTTTGTTTTTTGCGGGACCGGGGTTCAAACTCACGACCTTGCACTTGCCAGGCAGGCACTTGGCTTAGGTTAAATTGACATGAAGTTGTCTTCCTGCTTCGGCTAGTGCACTGCTGAGGTCACAGGTGTTTACTGCTACACCCAGCTCTTTACTGTGTTTCCATTCCTTTTATTTTGGGTGCTGGGAATCGAACTCTGGACCTTGCATTTGTCAGGGAGGTGCAGATGCCACTGAGCTATATTGCCAGCTCTGTATTTCCATTCTCAAATGCCTGAAGTTTCTAATTATTTTTCCCCTTGCATTATGTACTCTTTAGCTTTGTTCCAAGTTGTCAGGCATATCATCAACTCTTTTTTTGTGTTTAATACAAAAGTATTTGATACAGGGTCTCACTACACAGATCAGGCTCATAGTGATCCTGTTTTCAGCCTCCCAAGCACTGGGATTACAGACGTGCCACCATGCCCAGTCTCAGTCTCCATCTCAGCACACCCTAGGAGGCGGGGCCCGCACAATACACAGGGGATTGAACCCTGGCCCCTGCGTCTGCCTAAGCAGGTCATCAACTCTGAAGTTCTTACTTTTTCTTCCCTTGGAAACCTTCCCTGAGCCTCATATGCCTTCTTCTGGGGGATCCAGAGAGCATAGGGTATTCAATAGGCTGGACCCCATCGCTGAGGTGGAGAGAAACAGGCTAGGAAGCAAAGTGCTCTGAGGAAGAGAACATCTCAGTAAGGAAAGCCAGTTAGGTGGACGGCTTGCAGTGAGGTAATCCTGCTTGTGACTTAGACTAAGGAGCTTTGTGAGCAGGAGCCGCAGAAGAGTGCTGTCAGCTCCCACACAATTTTCCTCCCCCTCCATTTTTCAGACATGGTTTCACTCTGTAAGCTGGACTATACAGCCAGGCTAGCCTTAGACTTGAAGCTGTCTGGGGCCTGAGGAGATAGCTCCGTGGCACAGGTGCCTGCCTGGCAAGTGCAAGATCATGAGTTTGAACTCTGGTCCCACAAAAACAAAAGACAAGAGACTGGGATTACAGGCGTGCACCACCACACCTGGCTTGTCACCTATAGTCTTTATTTATTTATTTATTTATTTTTGTCTTTTTGAGACAGGGTCTCGCTATGCAGTTGAGGCTGGTCCTGAGCTCACTTTTGTAGCCCAGGCTGGTCTCAAACTCGCACCAATCCTCCTGCCTCAGCCTCCTGAGTGCTGGGATTACAGGCGTGAAATACTCTTTAGATATATCTGGAAAATACTGGAAGCGAGCTGGGGATCCTTCTTTCCCAGGACGAGAGGCTGTGGGAGCCCGAGGCAGCCTGCTGCCCTCTCTGTCCCTTGCTGGCAGATCCATAGACCCATCAGTGAGCTTCCAGAACGCACTTTCTTTTGCTTGCAGCCTTTACCACAGTTGGGGCAGGGGCAGGGCTAGTGGTTAGATGAAGTGCACTGGTGACAGAGGAGTAGATGAAGTGGAGGCTGTAGCCTGATGGGTGTTTCAAAAAGCAGAGTGTGATGGACGGGGCCCAGAGGCAGCTGCCATAGGGCAGCTTCACCCGTGGGTTCCATGTTTGTTGCTTTCTCCCTTCCTTGGAGTGCTACTGGTTGACCCCTGAGTGATCCCTAGGATGGAAGCCGAAGGAGATTGTGGTTGTGCGCATGGCTGAGCATGTGGTCCTCCTTTACTTTAATGAGAGCGTGGTCACGTTCGTGCCTGAGCACGTGGCTCTCCTTTGCTACGTTGATTATGCACAAGATCACACTGACTATCCTGCATAAAGCAGAGTTGTTTCAGAGGTTCTTTGCTCACTGGAAACAGAATTACAGCGAGTCCTCTGAGCTACCTTCATCCGGTCTTCTCATCGTTTCTTTCCTCACCGACACAGAACATTAGCTGCGGTCAGGACAGGGCTTCTCACCCGTGTGCTGGTGCAGGTGGGTGGCCAGCAGGTGTTGGTCAGCAGAGCAACTCTTGCTGTCAGGGTGTGGGTAGGGCTTCTCCCCAGTGTGAGCCCGACTGTGGATGGCTAGGGAACTCCAGTGGCAGAAGCAGGACCCACAGCCAAGATAGGAGTAGGGCTTTTGTGATACCAGGGATTGAACTCAAGACCTTGTGCTTGCCAGGCAAGCACTTATTCCACTGAGCTATCTCCCTGGCCCCCTGCAGTAGGGCTTTTCTTCTGCGTGGATGAACTGATGCTGGAGCAGTTACTTGCACCAGAAGTGAGCCTGACACTGGTCAGTTGGGGAGCACAAATTATAAACTGAAGCTAGGGTGAGAAGGCCTAATGGTTCCTGGGTGCCACAACCTCCAGGGCAAGCTGCCATCAGCACAGGATCACCACTGCACTCCGGGCCATCCCTGATGCCTCCAATTATTGTATACAATGACAGCTGGTTGGCCTAGAGTGTCTGTGTCCAACCTGAGCATGCATTACTAAATTTCTCTCCTTCATATTTCATCTTTTCACCTTACCCCCTGTGCAGGCAGGTGAGGATCTTGGTCAGGTCCCTGATACTGATCACAGTGGAAAGGCTGCTCCCCTGTGTGGACCTCCTGGTGGCCAGCCAGGAGGGCAGAGTAGATGAAATTGTGGCCACCATCTGGGTAGGCATATGGTGGTCTGCACAGAGGGTCCTTGAGCCATGGCTGGATGGGGCCCCACCTAGGGCTCCAGCAGAGCCCTGGGCAGGCACCTTTTGAAGGACTGGAGCCAGTTGGTATGCCGGCTGGCAAGCACTCTTCGACAGTGCATTTTCCATCTCTTTGTTTTGGACTCTTTAGCTCTTCCTTATCATTCCCATCCCTAAATCCTGAAGCAGGAAAAAAGGATAAAGTCAAACTCCAGCAGCATGTTCTAAACCATGTTTTGCCCCAAAAGTTAGCATGGAGTAAAAGTAAATTCCAAGCAGGGTGTGGTGACACTCTGGTAATCTCAACACATGGGAGGCCAAGGCTGGAGGATCACTGGGAGGTTGAGGCCAGCCTGGGCTCCGTACTGATTACAAGACTAGCTTTGACTGTGTAGAGAGACTTTTGTCAAAATAAAACAGGAAATTCCACTGTCTTCTCGTTAACACAAGGAAGGCTTTGAATACTGGTGCTGTGCAGAGTCAATGGTATTGAACGCCTGAGTTGGGCACTGTAACCAGCAATGGTCCCATTCCTAAGGGAGTTTCTAATTCCAAACATTTTATTATCTTTCCCAAACAGGCATTTCAGTGACCTTCTGTGGTGCCACTGAGTTCATCACCATGGAGTCTACACTGGGAGTTGTATTAGGATCCACGGAAGACCTGGGAACAAATAATTGATGATGGCTGCAGGAAGACATTTTGCCTCCATTTAACATCTTTTGAGTATAGCCAGGCTCAGGGGCACATGCCTGTAATATCAGCACTCAGGTGAGGCAGGAAATATTTTTATTTTATTTTTGTGGTACCGGGGATTGAACTCAGGACCCCACGCTTGCCAAGCAAGCACTTATTCTACTGAGCTATCTCCCTGCCCCCCCCTTTTAAATAACTGCTCTCCTGATGCAGTTTTTTTTAAACTTTATTTCTTTATTTATTTATATTATGGCTGGCTCAGCCTGCCCTGGGGGTGGGGTTGGCACAGCATGTGGAGCCAGGGATCAAAGCAGTCCCTGCGGTTGTTTAAGTTTGCCTAAGCAGGTGCTTTAGACTGCTGAGCTATCTCGCTGGCCCAAGGCAGGAGAATCATTGGGAATTCGAAGCCAGCCTGGGCTGCAAAGTGAGCTCAAGGCCAGCTTAAACATCACAGTGAGGCCCTCTCTCAAAAAATAAAAATAAAAATACAATACTGTGGACCACATAATATCAAAACCAGACTGTCAGATGTGGTGGTGCACACCTGTAATGCCAGCACTTGGGAGGCTGAGGCAGGAGGATCGGCGTGAGTTCGAGACCAGCCTGGGCTACAAAAGTGAGCTCAAGGCCAGCCTGAACTGCACAGCAAGACCCTGTCTGAAAATGATTAAATAAATAAATAAATAAATAAATGTAAGAAGCTATAAGGGGGGGCTGGGGAGATAGCTCCATGGCACAAGTGCCTGCCTGGCAAGTACAAGATTATAAGTTTGAACCCTGGTCCTGGTGGGAGGAAAAAAAATTAATAAAAAAAAGAAGAAAAAAGAAAAGAAGCTGTAAGAATCCTAAAAATCTAAGCTGGCGTGGTGGCGCACGCCTGTAATCCCAGCACTCGGGAGGCTGAGACAGAAGGATTGGTGCGAGTTCGAGACCAGCCTGGGCTACCAAAGTGAGCTCAAGGCCAGCCTGAACTGTATAGTGAGACCCTGTCTCAAAAAACAGACATAGATAGCTCAATGTCATAAGCACCTGCCTAGCAAGTGCAAGGTCCTGAGTTTAAGCCCCTGGTACAAAAAAAAAAAAAAAAAAAAAGAACAGGCAAGGCACAGTGTTTGTAACCCAGCATTTGGGAGACTAAGGCATGAGGACTGCTATGACCTCGGCCAACCTGGTTTACCTAGTGAGGTCAAGCACAGCAACCTGAAGTGCGCAGCAATACCCTGTCTGAAACCTACCACTGTTGGGAGCACTGAGGAACACCATGAGGGCTTGAAGCCCTGCCCCCACACCGTGCACGGGGGTGGGAACAATATGAGGTATATCAGTTGTTAGGCAAGGGGTGTCACCTGACATCAACTTGCTACATGTATAAATAAAGATACTGTGACCCAGTTTCTTTCCTCCCTTCCGGAGTGAGGGTTCCCCCTGACCTCACTTTTCTGTCGGTTTTCTATCTTTATTTTTCTATCCTCTCACCATTCTTTCCCTAGGACAGTGGTTCTCAACCTTTCTAATGCCGTGGCCCCGTAATACAGTTCCTCATGTTGCGGTGACCCCAAACCAAAAAACAATTTTGGTGGCTACTTCAAATTACTAATTCCAACAAATAATATTTCACCATAGCATAGCATGGGTTTATTTATGTTTTTCTTGTTTCAGAACCTTTATTTGTTTATTCACTCATTTTTATGGCCGGCTCACTCATTTTTATGGCTGGCGCAGCATGTGGTGCCGGGGATCGAACCGCGGTCCCTGAAGCCGCCCAAGCTTTCCCAAGCAGGCTTTAGACCACTGAGCCATCCTGCCAGGCCCCCATAGTATGGGTTTAAATATGTATTTTCTGATGGCTTTAGGCGACCCCTGTGTTTTGGTCATTCGACCCCCGCTGGGGTCTCAACCCCCAGGTTGAGAACCGCTGCCTTAGGAACTTGGGGGAGCCCTGCTGCCCGGCCCAGCCGCCCCCCCCAAAAGTCATTAATGTTCAAGATCCGCATTCCTGGCTGCCGTAGCTTTTCACAATAGGTGGCCCTCATTTCTCTAGCATGTTGTTTTATCTTATTTGGACCGAGCATGCCCTGGAGAGCCAGTTTCTCCCCTACTTTTTTCATTTTTACATTCTCAATAAATGCGGCCGCTTTTTAGAAAAAAGCACTCTATTAGTGTCGTTTTATTATACATTTAAATATATTTTCCCTACCGTTGGGCAAAAATTAAAGAATCTTGCTAGTCAAGTGCACAGAGCCACGGAGGGCCGTGGGGGGCAGTGTAGGCAGGCACTTGGAGTTGGAGGCAGTGTAAGTTTTAGCATGAGATGCGAGGCCTTTCCCTAGCCTCTGCGAACAGCAGCTCGAGGGTTCTGACCCTGCGGACCCTGGCTTCCGGGCTCCGAGCCGCCATCTCTCGTTCCACCCAGGTGATAAAAGTGGGGACTGGGGTCTGGAAAGCGTGCGACCGAGAAACGTTGGTCTGGGCTGAGAACCCCCCCCCGGGGGCGGGCGAGGAGGAGGCGGCTTCCTAGGCCCCGTGTCCCGCCCACCCGCCTTGGCAACGTCAGTCCCCCTCCCAGGGAGCAGCGGGGCCCGCGAGGCGCACTCAGGTAGCCTTAGGTCCCGCGCATCATGCCGGGGTACACAGCCCGCCACGCAGGCCAGACACTCCCACGCGGAGAAGTGCGTGGCCAAGTCTGCGAAGGTCACGGTCCCCGCCCGCGCCTCCCAGGGTATAGCCACCAGGGGCCGCGCCGAAGAAACTATCTCAAACGCTTGGCAAATACAGGCTTCCGGAATACGTGGAAGTTGACAGTTACTGTATTTCCCCCGGGAAGCGCATCAGGGAACAACCGTTCTGCCCTCAAGCAAAATGGCGTGTGTAACGTCATCGCGCCTTGCCCATTTCTTTCCGCCCTCTGCCAACCCTTCACCCGGGGAACCAAAAGGGAGGGTGGACCGTTGGCACAGGAGCCGGGCGTTGATTGGTCGCTGGCATGAGGCCCTGGGGAAGAAGAACGGCTGTGACTGGCTTTTCTGGAGCGGCCCGTTTGAAAGGCTAAGGGTGAAAAGCGACCTGTGGGGAAGTGACCAAAACTGATGGAACACAAGAACGCTCCGGATGGGGCTGGGGAGATAGCTCCAAGGCACAAGCGCCTGCTGGGCAAGTGCAAGGTTGTGAGTTTGAACCCCGGTCCTGAAAAAAAAAAAGAACGCTCCGGAGCCGCTTTTCCCAGACAGTGACCGAGTCGACAGGTTCTGGCTGATGGACGCTACGGCCACTGCTACGTGTGTGAGACGTCTTACTGACAGGTCCAGAGCCTCGGGGCTTCGAGGTGAGTAGAAGCCGAACTGTGAAGACAGGCGGAGGAGTCATCCTGCCGCGATCTGCGGCCTTCGGTACTCCGAGCCGGACAGATTACCCCCCACCTCCAGTATTGGAAAATTGAGCCGAGCCACTTCTCAGTGAGTTACATCTCCAGCCCCGTTTTTATTTTCTATTTTGAGGGCGGGTCTCGAAGTCGCTGTTTCAGAGGATGGGCTCCAACTTGGCGATCTTCCGGGTTCAGCCTTCCCGGAAGCTGGAATTAGAGGCAAGCACCCTGGCGCCGGGCTCGTTATCTTAACTTTTAGAGATGCAGAAGGTCAGGTGACTGCTCATGGGCGGCACAACCCATATCAAAGGCTCTGAATCCCAGCCCCAGCTAGTTGCTTAGGGGTAGGACCTAGCAAATAATAAGTACTTAATAAATAGTAGCGTATTCTTAATTGTATTTACAGTCACCGTCAGTATCCAGTCTTAATCAGTGTTCAAATTGCCGCTGGTAAATGAGTAATAAAAACTGAGAGGGGCCCGGCAGGATGGCTCAATGGTCTAAAGCGCCTGCTTGGGAAAGCTTGGGAGGCTTCAGGGACCGCGGTTCAATCCCCGGCACCACATGCTGCGCCAGCCCTGCCCTCGGGGTGGGCTGAGCCGGCCATAAAAATGAGTGAATAAACAAAGATTGTGAAACAAGAAAAAAAATAAATAAACTTATAAAATTCAAAAATAAATAAATAAATAAAAACTGAGAAATAGATCAAATTGGGGCCAGGAGGTAGCACAGTGGAATAAGTGCTTACCTGGCAAGCACAAGATCCTGAGTTCAATCCCTAGCACCACCAAAAAAAAAAAAGTAGATCAAATCACCTCTTGTGCTTGTACTTGCTTTGGCACTGTATACACAAATCTCTTTTTTTTTTTTTTGTCTTTTTGAGACACGGTCTCGCTATGCAATTCAGGCTACCTAGAGCTCACTTTTGTAGCCCAGGCTATCTCAAACTCACAGCAATCCTCCTGCCTCAGCCTCCCAAGTGCTGGGATTACAGGCCTACACCACCAATGCCTGGCTCTTTTTTGGAATTTTTGTGACAGGATCTGACTGTGCAGTTCAGGCTGGACTTGGGTTCACTTTGTAGCCCAGGCTGGTCTCTAACTTGCAATGATCTTCTTGTCTCAGCCTCCTAGGTGCTGGGATAGGCGTGTGCCACCACACCTAGCACACATCACCTCTTAACTCACAGCTATTTTTTTTTTTTTAACTTTATTTATGTTATGGCCGGCTCAGCCTGCCCTGGAAGTGGGGCTGGCACATCATGTGGTTCTGGGGATGGAACCATAGTCCCTGAGGTTGCCTAAGCTTGACCTAAGCAGGTGCTTTAGACTGCTGAGCTGTCTTGATACACCCTCCTTTTTTTAATTTATGTATTTGGTACAGGATCTCACTATGTAGCTCGGACTCATAGTGACCCTCCTGTTAGGCTCCCTAGTGCTGGGATTACAGGCATGTGCCACCATGTCAGGTCTTTTTTTTTTTTGGTCTTTTTGAGACAGGGTCTCACTATGCAGTTCAGACTGGCTTTTAACTCACTTTTGTGCCCCACGCTGGTCTCGAACTCGCACCAATCCTCCTGCCTCAGCCTTCCAAGTGCTGGGATTACAGGCGTGCACCACCACGCCCTGCGTCATGTCAGGTCTTGGTGGCCAGCTCAGTGTGCTCGGGGATGGGTCCAGTGTGGCATGTAGTCCTGGGAATGGAACTGTCCCAGTGTTTGCCTAAGCAAGTACTTTGCTGAGCTATCCCGCTGGCCCTATTTATTTGTTTTATTTATTTAAAATATTTTTGGTGTTTCTGGTTTTGTCTGTCTGGGTTTTTTTTTTTTTTTTTTTCTTTTGGTACTAGGGATTAAACACAGGACCTCCATGCTTTTGAGGTAGGTATTTAAGTCACTGAGCTATCTCCCTAGCCCCTGCATTCATTTTAGTTTCTTGTGCTCTATTCATGGGTCTATAAGCCCTATAAAATTAATTTTATTTTTTGAAAAGTAAAAAATACTAGGCTGGGGCAATAGTTCAGTAGAATAAGCGCTTGCCTGGCAAGCGCAGGGGCCTGAATTCAATCCTGGATTCCACAAAAATAATCAAAAAAATAAAAAATGTGTATACTAACTTGCTTTGTAAGCATTATGTTAATTTTTTTTAATTTCATTTATTTATTTTCTTGTTTCAGAACCTTTGTTTATTTACTCATTTTTGTGGCCGGCTCAGCCCGCCCTGAGGGCAGGGCTGGCACAGCACGTGGTGCCAGGGATCAAACCGCGGTCCCTGAAGCCTCCCAAGCTTTCCCAAGCAGGCACTTTAGACCACTGAGCCATCCCGCCGGGCCCTGTGTTAATATTTGTGACAAAAATTAATTTTCAAAACAGAGCTGGGCATGGTGGCACACACCTGTAATCCCAGCACTCGGGAGGCTGAGGCAGGAGGATTGGTGCAAGTTCAAGACCAGCCTGGGATACAGAAGTGAGCTCAATGGGGCCAGGCGGGATGGCTCAGTGGTCTAAAGCGCCTGCATGGGGAAGCTTGGGTGGCTTCAGGGACCACGATTTGATCCCTGGCACCACATGCTTCACCAGCCCTGCCCTCGGGGTGGGCTGAGCCGGCCATAAAAATGAGTGAATAAACAAACAAAGGTTCTGAAACAAGAAAAAAATAAATAAATAAAATAAAAAATTCTTAAAAAAAAAAAAAGTGAGCTCAAGGCCAGCCTAAACTGCATAACACGACCTTACCTCAAAAAGCCAAAAAAAGCTGGGTGTGGTGGCACACGCCTGTAATCCCAGCACTCACGAGGCTGAGGCAGGAGGATCAGTGCGAGTTCGAGACCAACCTGTGCTATAAAAGCAAGCTCAAGGCCAGCCTGAACTGCATAGTGAGACCCTGTGAGAAAAAAAAAAAAAAAACTGTCACTCTGAGTCAGATCTGTGTAATGAGACCCTGTAGACCTTGCACTAAAAACATTTTTTTTTTTCAGAGTCAGCCATTTATTTTTATTTTTATTTATTTATTTATTTATTTTTTGGTCTTTTTTGAGACAGGGTCTCACTGTGCAGTTCAGGCTGGCCTTGAGCTCACTTTTGTAGCCCCGGCTGATCTTGAACTCACACCAATTCTCCTGCCTCAGCCTCCCGAGTGCTGGGATTACAGGTGTGCGCCACCACGCCCGGCTATTTTTATTTATTTATTTATTTATTTATTTATTTATTTATTTATTTCTTGTTTCAGAACCTTTATTTGTTTATTCACTCATTTTTATGGCCGGCTCAGCCCACCCCGAGGGCAGAGCTGGCGCAGCATGTGGTGCTGGGGATCGAACCGCGGTCCCTGAAGCCGCCCAAGCTTTCCCAAGCAGGTGCTTTAGACCACTGAGCCATCCCACCGGGCCCCACTAAAAACATTTTTTAAAAAATTCTTTGCTCCTTTGGGTTGCAGCTGTTTTTGAAGCCTTTGTACCTGATTAGTCATAAGAGCAGCAGATTACCATCTAAGTGTCCTAAGTATGTGACAAGTTGTCTATACACAGAGCAAAACTTTATTTTTTTGAGACAGTAGTTTAGGGTGCCCTTGAACTCACAATGTTACCTAGGCCAGCCTTGAACTTGAAGCAGCCTTCTAAGAATTATGAACTTCCTGTCTCAGCCTACTGAGTGCCAAGTTTACAAGCATGTGCCACCATGCCTGGAGATTTTTTTGGGTGTGCACTGCGAACTGAACTCAAAACCTTGCACTTGCCCGTCAGGTGCTGTAGCACTGAGCTGTATCCCCCATGCCTGGAGATTTTTGAAGATAAGACTTAAGATTCATTTCAGCCACTTGAACCCAAAACCCCTGCCTCCAGGCATTTCCAACTGGACCCAGATGCTGGAGCCACCAGGCTGGGCCACACAGATGCAGACTTCCTGTGTCCTGCCATCCTGTCCTGCTGGCTTCTCCCAAGGGGTCCTACTTGAGAGGAAGGAGCTTAGGTGGCTGCGCCCCAGAGCCAGTATGCAATGGAACTGAAGCAAGGCCAGGGGCTGACTGGAAGCGGGCGTTCACTCGCAGCCATCTGGGACTCAGAAGACACAGCTGCATGACCTTATGGTTCAGGGATAGGGTAGTGTCAGGTGCCTCCCAAATTAGCTCCTGCGGGAGATGTTTTCTGTGTCAACATTTGCAAACCAAAATCCTATGAGTTGATGGTATAGAATTGTCCTTAAAATCCTATACTGTGTGTATTCGAGGAACTTTATGTGATGCACCCAAGCAGCTAGATGAAGTTTTGTTCTGAACAGATCTCTGGGGGCCTAGGGAGATAGCTCTGTGGCACAAGTACCTGCCTGGCAAGTGCAAGGTCATGAGCTTAAGCCCTGGTCCCACCAAAAAAAAAAAAAAAAAAAAAAAAACAGATCTCTGATAGGAACCACCAAGATGTAGGTGCTGAGGGAGCCAGAGGGGCCCGCATGCAGACTCTGAAGCACTCCTCCAGTTTGGCATTCAAGTCTTCAGGTCATGCACAAAGCTGGGCCTATCCACTAAGAATTGTATCCCAGAGCCGGAGCTCAAAGACCCACACAGCCTTTCCACTTGGTGAGCATCAAAGATTCCACAGGCAGAGGGAACAATTGTGCAACAGTTCGGAGATCAGGACCACTGTGCCCTTTGTGCGATGTCTCCTGAGACTTCTGGGGAAGTAGGCCTCGTACAAGATGTTATTTCTAGTTCCTCTTTCAAGACTTTTTTTTTTTTTTTTTTAATTTTTTTACTTTATTTATTTATTTATTTTTTCTTGTTTCATAACCTTTCTTTGTTTATTCACTCATTTTTTATGGCCGGCTCAGACTGCCCCAAGGGCAGGGCTGGCTCAGCATGTGGTGCCGGGGGTCGAACCGCGGTCCCTGAAGCCACCCAAGCTTCCCCAAGCAGGCGCTTTAGACCACTGAGCCATCCCGCCAGGCCCCTCCTCTTTCAAGACTTTATCCATGAGCTATCAGAGGACCTGAAGGAACACATCCCAGAAGCTTGGGGCTTATGTCCTGCAGATGTGCACAAGATAGAATAGGGTTGGTTGACAGCTCAAAAAGACCAGGAATGTTGCTGGCCTAGCTTGGATAACACCAAGTTCTTCTCCCACGAGGACGAAACTTGCTATTCCAAGGTTATCTGGAGAGCAGCTCCAGCTAAGATTGCCATACAATCTGAGTCACAGTCAAGAGGCCATGACTCACCTCAAGCAGTGGCTCCCCAGAATATTTCTGGAACTTTGATCTAATCAGATAGATACCAGAGACTTAGGATGAACTGGGTGAAAGTTCTGTGTGATTCATAGAGTAACAACTAAGCTGTTATGAGGAACAGAACCTCCTGTACGGGCACCCTCCTGCCGCAATATACCACTTCACCCCAGAGCCAAGTGGCCATGAACTGAACTCTCTGAAAACAGAAGTTAAACCTCTGTCATAGAATTTTTTTGTGTCTTTTTTTTAAAGAATTTTTTATTTTATTTATTTCTTTTTCTTTTCTTTTTTTTTTTTTTTTTGTCTTTTTTGAGACAGGGTCTCACTATGCAGTTCAGGCTGGCCTTGAGCTCACTTTGGTAGCTCAGGCTGGTCTCGAACTCACACCGATCCTCCTGCCTCAGCCTTCCTATTGCTTGGATTACAGGCGTGCGCCACCACGCCCGGCCTATTTCTTTTTCTTGTTTCAAAA
>PVJA010045433.1:0-15653 GCA_004027025.1 Myocastor coypus
AAAAGAATTGAAAAAAAAAAAAAAAAAGAAACCATGTACAACACTTTGTAGAGCTGTTGTCAGTCTCATCCAGATGGCTGACACTAAAATTATCTCTTGATATATTAGAATTAGAATAATTTGTGTTATAATAGTTATTAAGTATCTTTCTTTGTGTGTGTGTGTGGTACTGGGGATCAAACTTGGGACTTTATGCTTGCCGGACAGGTGCTTATGCTATTGAGCTATATCCCAGCCCCACTAAATATCTTATGAGACTATGTTAACACTTTATTCCTCATCAAATTTTATCCTCACTTAGAAGCTATTGATGTTTTTTTTGCCTTTATCAATTGTTGTGTGGTTTTTAAATGGTGATTCACTAATTTTATCACACCTTTTACATTTCTTATTTGGCATTCTGTTGATGATACAGAAGTTTTCTTTTGCATTCATTCACTTATGCCTACCAATCCCTTTTTTGATGTCAGGTTTTCCTAAATAGGTAGCTAATGACGGTTCCTATGAAATGACTCTTCTGTCCTTTTGCCTTATCTGCTTAATTCTTTGTGAATTTTTCTATTTTTTCAGTGTACAAAATATTATTATCTTGTTCTTCTTATGCCCCAGTCTTAAAACCACCCATCTTTCTAAGGAGCCCAGTACTCATTACCACTGTGGTATCATTGCTGGTACTCCCTTCAGCAGATCTCTGTGTGTCTCTGCCTGTCTGTCTGACTGTCTGTCGTCTGTCTGTCTGTCTGTCTGTCTGTCTGTCTCTCTCTCTCTCCCTCTCTCTTTTTCTGTCTCTCCCTCTCTGGATCTGCCTCTCTGACTCTCTTTTCTCTCTCTGCCCGTCTCTGTCTCTCTCTCTTCTTCTCTTTCTGATCTATACCTGATTTTACATTTGCTTCAATAAGTACTGCTGTATAAGCCTCCAAATCCATGAACTCCTACATGAATGATTTTAGTTTTCCTTTGCTCCGTATTGCTTATCCTTTCTGTAGCAGCGAGGACTTAGGCTTCCATTGTTCTCAATACATTGTTTTTTTTCATTCTGGGCCAAATGGAAACAACTGCCTGGAATTTATGGGACTAAAAAACAAACCACCTGTTAGCCAGGCAGCTCCTCATCCTGAGAAACTCCAAAGAACATCACCAAAAAAAGGAAGCTGGTTGAGGAGCTGGCTCTGGACCACGTGTTTGGCTATGGAGGATTTGACTGCTGCAACAACCTCCATTACCTTAACAACAGTGTCAACATCATCTTCCACACAGCGGGGGCTGGCATTGTTCAGAACCTCTCCACAGGCAACCAGAGCTTCTGCCTGGAGCACACAGATGACATCCTCTGCCTCACAGTGAACCAGCACCCCAAATACAGATATGTGCTGGCCACCAGCCAGATAGGTGATGCCATGGAAACCCCAGGAACAACGCCTTCGATCCACATCTAGGAAGCCATGACCAAACACATCCTCTCAATGCTGCAGAGCTTCCACTCCCAGGGAGTGAATTACATCAAATTGAGTGTCACTGGAAAGCTCCTGGTGGCTGTGGGAGTGGACCCCAAGCACACCATTATGGTCTGGCAATGGCAGAAAGATACTTCCAATGATGTGGCCCCTGTCATCTCACCAGAAATCTACTCACTGTTGCAAAAACTCTGATTAAAAAACCCTTTCTTGGCAGAGGTTGAACTGGCTTCACAGAGCCTTTCTTCTGTAGTGCTTATTCTAGTGCCAGATCCAGGGATGAGCGTTAAACACAACTCCACACACAGCCTCGTCTTCAGTCTGGTTTCTGCTCCCTGCTCCCTCCAGACAGCACCTGTTTCAGCCCTGCCTTGACACAGACTCTTGCTCACTCAGGCCTCTTCAGTCTTCCAGGTTAGAATGGAAGGTGCCAGACCTTGAAACAGGCTTCTGGGGCAAAGAGAAGATCACTCTTTGATAATGTTCTCCTATTGTTATTGTTGGAGCCAGTTCATACAGAAGGCTTGTGAGCCTGTGATAACATACCACAAGCCACCATCAGCCACCAATCAGCTACCACCTCCTTCCTGTTACCTGTGAACATGACCTCTGTTCTCCCTGCGTTAGTGTTTCTTTTCAATTACTTGAAGTTCTGCTTATAAATGAATGACATTTGTTTGGGGAGATTTATAGACTTTCTGTTACAATATAGAGTATGTTAATGCTTTCCATATTTGTTAAAGGATCATTTTGGGGTGTGTGTGTGTGTGTGTGTGTGTGTGTGTGTGTGTGTGTGTGTGTGTAGAAAGTAAGCTAAAATTTAAAAGTGAACTTATTACATAATATATATGTTGTCAGGTTTTACATATGTCTTTTTATTCTGAGCAGACTAGAAGCAAATTAAAGTGGAAGACAGGTATCTCCGCAGATGAAGTATCCATAATGTTAAAGCATGGAAAAAGAAGCTATGGCCTAATAAAGTATGGATCCAGTTGTCATCTTGCATTTCTCCTATAGTGTCACTGACCTTCTTTGCATCTCTTCATTGGCAACTTGTATTTTTCTTCCTTAGTAATTCTCCTGAAATCCTTCTTCTATAGGACATGGGAAATTGTTTGGCTTATGATTTGTTCTATATAAATTATTTATATTAATTCTCTGACTCATAAAAGAAAAATATTTACTGCACTTACAGGCTTGCTTGGTCCTTGGTCCCCACACCAGAGCCTCCACCAAGGCAGGGTGATCCATGGTCCTGGCCCTACCAACCTTAAACAGATTCAGTCGTTCTGAGCTTCTCCATTTATTTGGAAAAGTATCATACATTCTTTCTCTATAAGCTTGAAAATAGAGCAACTTTTTTATCCATAAATATCATGTCTAGGATCATTTCTTAAGGAAAGACAATTGTTTAGACTCAAGAGTATTGGAATACTTTAACTCACAAATACATACTTCATTGGATGTTGACTTCTGCAATGTAATACCAGCTGAAATTTTGAAAGAGACTGAAGCTTTAAAGGACTAAGCCCCTAAACCCACAATGATTATTGGAGAACATTGGTGGGTCACATAAACTTTCCTGTACATAATACCTGGTTTGTTTTGATGCCTTGTGTATTTGGTCGGGTTCCCCAGAGAAATAAAATGTGTAATTGTGAGAAAGTGTGTATATGCTAATAAATATAAATCTGTATGTGCATATAAATATCCAAGATCTGCTGCTAGAGAACAAAGTAGAGTCCATGTTATATGTTCCACATCAAAGATCAGCATCTACAAGATCCATGGAGAGTGGGTGTTCCAGTTTGGGACCAGACCAGAAAGGACTAATCGTCCAGCTCAAGTGGTCAGGCAACAGGAGTTCTTTATTACATGAG
Source organism: Myocastor coypus (assembly GCA_004027025.1). Classification (NCBI taxonomy): domain Eukaryota; kingdom Metazoa; phylum Chordata; class Mammalia; order Rodentia; family Myocastoridae; genus Myocastor; species Myocastor coypus. The sequence goes on from PVJA010045433.1 coordinate 3,335, forward strand.
AAAGAGTATGCTATTTTGTTCAACTGATCGGATATGGGCCAACCATATTAAGAGGGGTGATTTCTTTACTCAGTCTATAGATCCAAGCATCACTCTCACCCCAAAATTCACGAATGCACTCAGAATCATGTTTGACCAAAGATCTAGGTAGTCCACAATCCAACTAAGTTGACAGAGAAAGTGAACCATTACTTCTTGACTTTCCTAAGTCTTTCTGCTTTTGATGCTAAGATTATTTAAAGATTCAATCAAATCTGTCTTTAGTCTCTTGGTATTCATCACTATTATCTGCTGAACCTCATGATTAATATCAGAAATTTCTGTGGCCTGTAGTTTCATGACTACACAGGCAGTTTTCTTCCAGAATTTCAGATTCCACTAGAGGAAATGTTTGGTAAACATGTGTTGAATTGATTATACTCTGGTTCCTTGTCATTATGACCTTTAAACAGTTATTTTCCAGGTCTGGCCCCACACTGCACTGTATCCCAAGTATAAATGATGACTATCCTCCGCCCATTTGTTTTCCACCAAGCAAGGGGAGCATGACTAAAACTTTTTTCAACCCTTAGCAAAAATCCATTCTGAATCTAGCAATCACAATCGAGGATCCATTGCTCACTCCTGTGAGACACAACAGGGGTGTCAGCAGCTTGCACCCAGCGTGTCATCCTCTACTCACACTCTCCTCAGGGCAGAAATCCTTTCAAACCCAAGCACAAGTAGGTGATCGCAGCTACAACTATCTACTGGTGCAGCTTTGTAGCTTCAATTAAACTCTAGTATGAAATGGAACAGACAACGGTCAAAAACAAAGAAATATATAATGCAATGCTAGCTAAAAAAACAACCTGAAGTGTTTCCCTCCTAAAAAAAATTACAGTGATGGATATTCTGTATTTAAATTTAACATATGCATTTTTTAAAATCTCTGTGCTATGTCTAAACCTCTTCTTTCTACCAAGAGAAAAAAATCTTTCAAAACTGTGAAAAAATTCCTTCATTTACTCATTCTTAAAAAAAAAAACTCTGAAAGAGAGTACCATTGAAAAGTTACCCCATTTGTAAAATGTCACTCATACAAATGTAGTTATTATCTGACTGTCTTTGAATGTTGCAATAGTTCCCCTGTATCTAGATTTCATTTACCCGCAACCATGTTCTGAATATATTAGAGACATTCCAGAAATAGGAGATCTAGAAGGTTTTAACAAACAGCATGTTGTGTAGGAAATTAAGCCATCCCACTCTGTCCTCCCAGTATTTTTACAAGGTATGATCAAAAACATGGTGAATGCCAGAAAGATAAGCTCATAAAATATCTTGTCGTGTTATCAGTGGCCCCACCTTATTCACCAGATCTGGCACCATGCAGTTCTGGTTCTTCTCCAAAGTCAAAATGAAAGGGAAAAGTTTTGAACCAGTTTGGAATATCCAGACACCCACACTCAGTTAAATACCTGCATGAAAGAGAATTTCCACAACTGCTTCAGCAAGTAGCAGGGATGAGAAAATAGGTGTATTTAAAGTGAAGGGGAGTATTTTGGGGGAATTAATAGCAATATGACTTTTACTATAATAATTTGTATTTAATATATGTGGTATATTTTTAATCACATTCATATAACTTGTATACAATGGTGATTTTTCCATCTTATTAGTTATTGCTTTTAATCCTTTACTGTGCCAATAGAACCAACTTTGTCCTAAGTATCTACACAGTGATTGCTTCATCTTTTCATCTAGGTAAACTTTTGTTGATTTTTCTAAGCATGGACAGGTAAGGCAGTTTTCAAGGAAGAGGTTCAGGTCTTGGCAACTAAAGACAGTCCAATATGGAGCAACAGTCAACAGTTACAGAAAAGGTGAAGCTGGGTATAATAAATGAAGAATTTGAGTCATAAAAATTTCTACCCAGTTTAAGGTGTACAGTATTGCTTTTTTCAAACTAACTGCCCTTGGCAGTTCTAGTTAATACTTCTGTTCAATATTTTAAAAAAAATTAAAGCCTTTAAGCTGACATTCAAAATAATCTTGGGAACAATGCACAGATGATCTCTCTTACATCAAACTTCCTGTGAGATGTGGTTGTGCAAGCTCACCCTTCTGGTACTCCACCTCACTTCAGAGAGATCTGCTAAGAAGCAACTGAAGGGGACGATTAGTCCTCCCAGAAAACAAGGCAGAGAGACACTGTGTATGTTAGATTTCTGCATGGAAGAGGATTTAAGCAAAAGCAAATAGACGAAGCAAAGAGGTGAGATTCTTCCCAGATGCAGCAAACTGAATCAAGAGCAAACTGGTATTTTAAAAATTATTATTTCAAAAGCCGGCCAAATAGCTAGTGGATTAAAGTGCCTGCAAGCAGGCACAGGGGCCGGGGTCTCATCCCCGGTCGGTCTGCTGTGCCGGCCCCAGCCCCAGAGTGCACTGAGACAGCAATTGACGCTGGACATGGTGGTACACACGTGTAATCCCAGCTTTTGGGAGGCTACAAACAGGGGATCACTGAGTCAGATCTAGTCGTGAGACCCTGAGCACCCTGTAGACCCTTCCCTAAAATACAAAATAAATAAATAAATAAATAAGATAAAAACTGTTATTTCAAAGTTTTAATCTTTGTCAAGCAATCTCTTATGAGTTATTAGATATTTCTTCCATAGCCCTCATGGGAAAATATTCTCTACCTACCATAAGTAGTGCATTTACTTCCAACACTGGTTCACACTGGTGTGAACCAATGGTTGAAACTTCAGAAGTGACAAAAAATATTTTTCCCCACTTAGTCATGAATTGCCTTTGATTTACATAGATTTTATTTTCTTTCTTTCTTTCTTTCTTTCCTTCCTTCTTTCCTTTTTTTCTTTCTTTCCTTTTTTCTTTTTTTCTTTCTTTTTAAGCAAGGTCTTACTGTGTAGTTCAGGCTGGACTTGAATTCACTATGTAACCCAGACTGGCCTTGAACTTGTAATGATCCTTCTGTCTCAGCTTCACAGTGTAGGGATTACAGGTGTGCACTACCACACCTGGCTCACGCAGGTTCTTTTAAAGGAGGAGAAGGAACAGGATCATCTAGAGCGTCTCTTCTTTCCCTCTCTTCTTTGCCTTCTTGATAAAAATGTAATTTCTCACACAGTTTCCAAAGCAAAACAACAATATTTTATATTTTATAAACTTAAAAGCAATATGGGCAATTACAAAAAGAAGAGAAAACTTTGAAAACTGACTTGATAAGAATGAAAAATCTATGTGTATTAAGAAGAAATAATTTGACAGAAACCTGACAAAGTGTTATCATTAATACTGTTTAAACAATGTGTGTGGATTCATAATAATAATAAAAGCAAATTGGCAAGGAGTCCAGAGGGTCTCACAATGAAATACAAACCAAGGGGAAGATGTCCACGGTGTAGAATGTGATGATCACACTTACTAATGTTCCACTGTGTACTTGAATTCTGTAAACAAAGTAGATTTTAAATGTTTCGATCACAAAACAATGATAACAAGGAAGATAGTAGATATGTCAGTTCATTTGGAACTGACATAATGTAATAATATTGTGTAATTAATATTATTATATTACATTATAATATAATAATTTTACAACATATTCATATATCAAAATATCACATTGCATAATGTATACAATTTTACTTATAAATCATGCTTCCATTACACATGGAGAAAACACTTAGCAGACTTTGGATTTGGAAGAGTGTCCTGAGGACAATCCCCTGCAAATTCTGAAGCCAAAATATTCTCATTTCATCAAAAAAATAGTCATCTAGAAATTCTCAAACGTGGCTTCTGATATCATTTTAATAAGCATTAAAACTTTGAGAAACATCCATAATCTTTAACCCAGTACATTCATTTTTAGCTTCTAGTCTAAGAAAATAAACAATCTGATAAAATTCCACATAGAAAAATAATTATCATAGTTTTTACATAATAATGAGATGCTATAACTAATCTAAATTACAAAGAGAAACAAGCGAAGGATTTCATATGATGGGTACAATGCAGTCATGAGAAACAACGTTTTTCAAGAAGAGTTAACAAAATAGAAATGTCAACCCAGGGATTTGAGTGAGAAAGTAGAACATAAACCTGCTTATATAGCATGACAGCATCTTGGTTAAAGTATACACCAAGAAAAAAATGACAGGAAGAAAATGCAGCAAGATACCAAGAAGGGATAAAGTAGAACTAAATTTTCTTGGTACTTGTATATCTTCTAAGTATTTTATAATTAATTTATAATTAAAGCTGCACATATGGCATGAACACTGTGTTGTGGATGCATTTTGCCAGGGAGCTCAGTGAGTCACACACTTGATTTCAAAAGGTCATTAAGGTCACAAATACATAGAGGTCTCTTTTGAAATACAAATTCTACCAAGTATTTTTTTTGTTCTTAATGTATTTGGTACAGGGTCTCACTATGCACCTCAGACTCATAGTGATCCTCTGTTTTCAGTCTCTCTAGTGCTGGGATTAGAGGCATGTGCCACCACACACAGACTTGGTCAAAGGCTCAGCTTGCCTGGGAGTGGGGTCCGTGTGGCATGTGGTACCTGGGATTGAATTCCGGTCCCTGTACTTGCCTAAGCAAGCACTTAGCCTGCTGAGGTATTTCGCCAGCCTTTCTACCAAGTATTCTAAAACAAAGAAATCTCACTTCAAAATTCATAGTCCATTCACATCTACCTCCTTAACAGTTGGCAAATGTTGAATTCCTATCATAAGAAACTTAGAGGTTAATTATGTTGGCCTTGATTTCCTTGATCCAGTACCACATAGACTGAAAAAAAAGAAAAGAAATTTAACTGAACCACCCTTCATAGAAATCCACTTATTACATAAGGAATCCTTTAGGATAAATACAACTCAAAGGTAGGAAATGAGGAAGGATGGATGAAAGACTCTCTTTCTGCAATCTGCTCAAAAAGGCAAATGATTTCTACATGTGGCTCCTGAAGGGAGCTGGTAAGTGCAAAGCACATTTACCATGTGTTATGATTTAGGTCTAAGATATCCCCTGAAGTTTCCACATCCAGACTGGGCATTTGGAAAGTCATGAATGAGCTAAGCTGGCTGGTAGATTAACCCACTGATGATGCATTTGTACTGGAGTGTGCAGTTAGGAGGCAGGGCCTGTTCAGAATGGTGTGGCCCCAGGGGCGGGGCTCTGGGATGATCTCACTTGCTGGAGATTTTCCCAGTTTCTCTGCCTGGCTGCCATAAAGCGACCAGCAATGCTAGGTGACTGTGAGTGCAATTCTCAAACATCTCAAACCATCATAAACTTCTTCTTGTCCTTTACATTGCTAGTGTCAGGTGTTTTGTTCCATCAAGGAAAGTGTGACTAACACATTGCACTACCTACTCCTGCAGTCAGCGTGATGGTAAAACATGATCCCTAGTTGGTAACATCTGAAGTGATACAATCTGGGGCAAAGAGCAAGAAACCAAGTGAAATTTTGGAGGAGTTATGGTTTGTGATTACTCAATTTGGGATTTTGGCCCAGTGATTGAGATTAGATCTCTTAAAGTATAGTAAAAGCTGCTGAGCCTTACCAACCAGGATAAAATAAGACCTCCCTGTTAGAGTTCAGTCAAAAGCCAGTCCTTTTGAGAGGGGATGGTACAAAGACTGGCCACCTCACACACACAGAAGAAAGTCAATGTGTGGAATCACACAGATTTCCCTCAGCTATCTGCCCTCCAGTTTCTTCAACATATGGATTCCATTTCACTTATGTGATGTCTACATGAATAATCAGAGAAGGATTTGAAAGAAGAATCAAGAATTATTTTTTTTAAACTCAGAGGTACTAAGGCAAACACTAGGTTTCTAGGGCTGGAGCCCTGAAAACAACAGTGTTGGGACCCTCATATATTGTTCCAGTGCGCATGTCATTTCTAGTGACACACCTGTCACCATGGTGCCTGTATTTCATATATCTTTCTTAGTTGACAATGTAGTTTGAAGCTTAGTGAAAACTCTTGTAGCACCTCCAGCTGAGGTAGAACAGAAGAAATAAATGATAGGTAGAAAGTAGATATAGAAATTATGCTAATTTATTTTTAGAAAGACTGTAACTCTTCCTGATCCTGGTGAGGTCGCTGCAGGCAATATCTATTTTCCCTTTGCTCCATTCAGTGTTCTTGCCTTGTGGATCATCAGACTGCTAAATTCTTCAGGAAGACTGAAAGTCCTTAAATTGGCTTAATGGAGAACTAAAGAGCAGAAACCTGATCCTAAGATAAAGGAAACACTGAAAGAATCCAAAGAATGTTTCAGTTGCCTATCAAAAAAAGAAAACAATGTGCTCAGACCTGCAAAATGGGTCTGTATCCTTCTGAGATGTGAGCCACCCTTTCCCCTAATTTCCACACCTTCAACAGAAGCATAAATGTCCCCCAGTCCAGCAAACATTATACCTTTCTCTCCTGAGGGCCTGCACCCCACTTCTTTTAGTGTGTGTTAAAATGTCTGTTTAAGGGTGGTTGGGACAACTGTACTGTGCATTTCTGTGGGTCTATCAAAAGGAGCAGTTAGTCCTTAATTTGTTTTGTCTTCTTTTTTCAATTCTCTTTCCTTTTCTCTCTTCTTACTTTCTTTTTTCTTTAAATTTTGTGTGCTTATATATGGCAGTATGAACAACTAATTTGAAGACAACACCATGTAACACTACAATACTGTGAAATTCATATTATTTTGCTTAGTGAAGTTCTGTATCATTTGTCATTTTTCTGTTTTAATACCACTTTACACACTCTTTAAAAATCAATAAATAAAATAAAATTTCTGCCAAATAAAGCCTTCCTGAGCCTCTCACTGATGTGACCTGAGAATATTTTTCTGGGATGGGAATCATCAAAACTGCAATGCTATCCTACGGATGAGGCAGGCTGGGCTCCATATCATAGCTCTCATCACCCCCTTGGAACCTTTTAGTGACGTGATGACACAACTTTTGCAAGACAATTTCTACTGATCCTATCTGCCCTCTCAGTTCCAAGTGTGCAAATAGTCTTGTCACTCCGCCCGGGTAGGCCCACCACATATGTTAAACTGAAGGTTCCTGTTTTTCACCCTAGGCCTGTTTTAATGAGTCTACTCCCCTAAATTCCTCCTAAGCCCATCTCCACTATCAATTCTCTCTCTCTCTCTCTCTCTCTCTCTCTCTCTCTCTCTCTCTCTCTCTCTCTCATTGTTTTTGAGCATCTTTTTTTTTTTTACATAGGATCATTTCCTCATAGATCAGTATTTTGAAGGGCTCTTCTGCCTCTGGTTTATTACACCGGAGAAAATGCAACTCAAATCTCTTTCTCTGGGCAGAAAAAAATCTGAGAGCTGCGTGTCAGCTGAACTACAACAGGTTTTCAGGCAAATCTTTTAAAATCCTCTGGGTATGATTTTCCTCTTTCTCGGATTGCATTATCTCTACCACCTACAGAGTACCAAGAACTATTTTTTTTTAATCTACTAAAATGCTTCACTATTATGTTTCAATTTTTTGCAAAAATTTTTGAGAGATCAACTCTGAATTAGGTTTTAGAAAACCTCGATTCTAGCATTGACTAAAGAGAATCACTTGACATTGTCTCACATCCAAATGAGGACTAAGATCCCAATCCCATTAGTAAAAAAAAGTCAGGGACTTTCACATAATTGAATATGCATGCAAATATATGGAAATACATAGATAAAAATATAAATACATAAGGAAAAATTCAAATAATTTCAGAACTATTAACTGAAGCATAATATAGAGTCAATTTTATGGTGTATGGCCCACAGGCATAAACTATCAAAATTTACCTGTGAATCACCAAGTCCTATTTAAATTAAAAACATTTCTTCTTGCTACACCAAACAGCACTGGCCTGCAGAGATAAGCACTGTAACAGGTCTTTGAAGTAGAAACTGGTTTTGCTGCCTTTCTCCCTCATTCAAGCCTCTTCAGAATCATCAAAGTGGTGTTCTTAAAGTGTGACTGTCTCACAAGTAGCTTCTAATGGACTCACAGTCCACTTTCTTCTGCACTAATCAGATGTAACCTGACTTTTACTTTTCTAATTATGTCTCTTTCAAAGAGCATGAAGGCTAATACTGATTTCTAAATGGCCCTAAAAGCAGTGCTACTCTTAATCTGCTCTGCTCTGACCAGCACACAGACTCACACCACAGCAATCCCAGGGCTGACCTGTCCTGAGGGCATCTGAGGTTTTTACAGGGCCACTTCCCTTCTGTGCCCTGCAACCACCCACAGGCTGCTCCCTAAATGACTGATCTCCTTATTCGTTTCCCAGAAGAACCCAAGGTTTTGTAAAGGCTCACTAATGGTTTCTTTGGGGGGGAAAAATGCATTTGGTACAGGATTTCTACACAGCTTGGACTTCTAGTGATACTCCTTTTTTCAGCTTCCTCCCCAGCACTGGGATCACAGGCATGTGCCACCATACCTAGACTCTTCACTGATGCTTAAAAGAGTCATTTTTTTTTTTTAAAGCAAGCCTCGCAGAAATTGTTAAAAAAAAAAAAAAAAAATGAAGATCTTTGAGCTCCACATCCTGAATGTGTATTGTACAAGAGCAGGTTCATCCCCCATCTGTACGTGACCTGCACAATGAGAAACACTGGCCTCCAGAGAAACATCCACCCCATGCTCCCTAACCCTAAAGCTCCTTTCCTATAATAATCCCCAGACCCTAATTTTAATGCGCACACATACTCTAGCTAAGTGAATGCTTCTTTTCTCTCACCCTTGGCTATCTTTCTTCACCACCCCTGCCCTGTGGATGTATATGTTTTTAAATTTTTCTCCTAATTACATGCTCCAATGTCCTCCCTGAGACCTCCTTCAGAATTCCCACCTTGAAATTTCTGAAGCACCCGGCTCACATGTCATTTGTCCTTGGCTTAATTATTTCTTGCATGACACTTAGTGTTTAGCCCATCAGTGTTCATTATTAAACTGTTAAATACTCAAAGGCACAAATCATATCTGATGTATCTTTTCATCCAGCAGAAGGCTGTGCCTGTGGGCGATGTTATGTAAGTGTGTATAAAAGGAAACTGATTTTAATTATATCCACCAAATGCACTTAACGTGTTAGGTAGCCTCTCCCTTGTCTCCCCTCATAATGCCAAGTAAGAAATGATGTCTGACCTAGATGTTCTACAAAGCCTAATTAGGTAGAAATTATGTAGCTATTGTTTACCTTGTTGTGAGCATCTAAATACAAACACATGTAAGATTACTTTCTTTTTCTATGAGCAGAACATATTTATTGAGGGAAAGAAAGCTCCTGTCTGAGAGAGGGACAGGAGGGGGGTCCTGAGTGAGTGTCCCCTGGTAAGACTACTTTTAATGAGGAACATTATAAACATACCAAAATATTTACTTAAAAGTGAATACTACTGTACATTACTGAGGAAACGGGGAGCTGTACATCTTCATATCTTGTGAGAATACAAACCATGCCATCTATGCAACAGAATTTGATAGCTTTTATTAAAAATGTAAAATGTATAAATCAAATTCTGCTGTTTTATATTCTTTCCTGAAGAAGTTCATACATGAAAATATTGATTATAGCATTGAATGCAATAGTAAAAGTTCTATCAATGGAAGAATAGGTAAACAAATATTGGTATGTTTGGTCCATAGGATAATCACTGCAATTAATTATCAGACACATATACTAATAGAGAGTAGAAAGGATCTTTAATATACACTGTTGAGTTTAAAACAAAAGCTACAAGCTCAGTGGAGTAAAGCACTTGCTTTGGCAGAATGCAGCAGCCGGGCTTCAATATCTGGTGTGCAATGTCGGCCCTGCCCCCGGGGCATGCTGAGATGGCAACTGAGACTAGGTGTGGTGGTGTATGCCTGTAACCCCCACACTTGGGATGCTGAAAACAGGAGAGTCGCTATGAATTGAATCTACGTAGTAAGACCCTGAAATATCCTGTAGACTCTGCCCTAAATACGGGGAGTGGGGCCTACAGAACCTATATTGAAGAATATCATGTTTTTTAAAACATAGTCCTGGAAGTTGATAATACCTATATTTAACTGCAGTGGAAAATGTAAACCCATATAGTGTTTTAATGTAAATAGGAGTGAAAGAATACGGCACAAACTGAGAGAACACATGACCCCTTAAGGGTGACTGAAATCAGGACCGTAACTGCGGAACAAAGCACGGTAAACTTCTTAATTTCTATCATCTGAGGATATTTTCAATACACTTGTATTCATACATTACTTCTATTCAAATGTCTTATATAAATGAGATACTACGCAGTAACAAATCCATTCTACTACATATTTTGCCTACAGCTAGCTACTATATAAACACTACATAGTTAATATGATTATAAAGGTATAAAAGGAATTTCTTACCATATGGCAAATTTTGAAAATATGTGGAAATTTGTTTGTCACACTTAGAGCTGAAGTGCAAACTTTCAGCCGCCATCACCTTATATAAATTTCCCAAGAGATGGTTTCCAAAAAGTGGGAAGAGTTGCTAAGGCTAGTTACCAATCCTTTTTAGAAAAGACTGACACAGTCCTTAAGCCTCTTGAAAACAGTCTTCCTTTGGCCTGGTTGTGTTTGTCTATTTCTTAAGTTCTCTGTTCAGTGTTCTCATTCTCAGCCTTGCCCTGTGTGATCACACACCTATCCCAAGACTGTGATAAATACTAGAAGTCCTTACTTTCTGCATCTGCATACTCGGTGCATTACTAACTGGGAAGACTGCAGAGTCCTGCTGCTCCCCCTGTCTCCCTAGCAGATATCAAAAGTGCTGCTTCTGAAGACTATTCCATCTGTATGCAGAGAGGCAGAGCATGTAAGATCATCATGATCAGGGACTCGAGCTAAAACCAAGGCTTTATTACATAGCTTGTTATCTCTTTGCTTCTGTCTTTCTAGAGAAACACAGAAATCAAAATATCCCATTCATCTGAAGCTTGGGAGTTACACAATTTTAGAAAGCTCTTCTTAGGAAAACAAATAGAGACAAATAATAATTGCTAACATCCATTCCAGGTACTTGGAAGAGCATGTAAATGTTTCATAGAGTTCTGAAACTTAGCCTTCAAGAACCTCTTGGAAAATCCCCCATGACCCATGTGCAGTGTCAATAAAGAGTACGTGGGTCAAAAGTAGGTGGGCAACTTCATCATTTGGCATCTACTTTCGGATGAGTCCCACAAGGCTTCAAAGTCTCTTTAGGTAGTAAGGACTTGCGTCTCTTCTGAGAATTCAGTTTCTGATGATCTAAAGTGGAGCTGAGGTAGTGATGCTACCTCTGGAGAATGTACTTATTATGTATTGAAAAAAATGTAATGATAAAACAAAAGAAACTAAAAATAATAAACACCTCACCCTCAGTCTATAAAAACATTTTCTTCCACCAGTCACAGAGGCCAAAACAGATTCACAGTCAATGCTATAGGTCGTGGGCAATAGAAATAAAATCCTTTTATGATACTAAAAGTACAGTGGGCTAAGTATCATACACACACACACACACACTCACACACACAAGCCAAATTCTTAAGTTGGAATTTTAATCCCAACATGATAGCCTGAGAAAGTGAGGCCACTGAATTATTAGGTTGTTAGGGTCAGCACCCACAAAAGGGACTAGCACCTTTCAAAGGAGGCTCCAGAGATCTCAGTTACTTCCTGAACAAGAGGAGATGGCTGCTGCTGAGACCGTCAGGCTGCATCAGATACTATATCAGCCACTGCCTTGATTTTAGGCTTCCCAGCATTCAGTGTTGTGAAAAATACATATCTGTTGCTTCTAAGCTACCAAGTTTATGGTACTTTATTATAGCAGCTGGAAGGAAGGAAGGAAGGAAGGAAGGAAGGAAGGAAGGAAGGAAGGAAGGAAGGAAGGAAGGAAGATGTAAAAACTTGTGCTTTTCAAAGATCCATAAAGTTCAACTGTACAAGCAGTTTCCACTTTACGACATGATTTCAGACAAGTGTGGTTTTATTTATAAAACTGTTAATGCAAATTGCATGTATCTTTTACTTGATGAAATCTTCAATTGACAGATTTCCTATAGAAAAGGACAGTCTTGAAAAACCCCACCGCTGGGAGCTGAGCCTGCGCACCCGCTGCGGCCCAAGCTCCAGCACTGAACCCATCAAATAGCCCGTTTGGCAATCGTTCCGGTCCACGAGCCTACCAGGACTACTCAATCCCAAAGCTCCACCTCCACCTACAGACCACATCCCCCAGGATTCAGAAAAGCTAGCAGCCAGAGCCCCAACACAAG
>PVJA010045434.1:0-15651 GCA_004027025.1 Myocastor coypus
AAAAAAAAAAAAAAAAAAAAAAAAAAAAAAGGTAAAAAAAAAAAAAGAAATTTAAAACATTAATTTATGAGAATAAATTCCATGTGTCAGAGCAAAAACAGATCACAGGTAGCCCCAGAGCTGAGGAACAACTTTGATTTTTGCTAAAATCTGTGAGTCCACTGCTTTTTGATCTGCCTTATGCTACTCTGAAACTTGATATCTCTCTTTCTTGGTGTTGAAGATCTCACCCTCCTTATGAATGGATTTCTGCAGCTTCTTCTTCTTTTTTTTTAAAAAGAATTTATTTTATTTATTAATTTTATTTTTGTTTCACAACCTTTGTTTGTTTATTTACTCATTTTTTCAGCCCGCTCAGCCGCCCCAAGGGCAGGGCTGGTGCAGCATGTGGTACCGGGGATCGAATTGCGGTCCCTGAAGCCGCCCAAGTTTCCCCAAGCAGGCGCTTTAGACCACTGAGCCATCCCGCCGGGCCCCAGCTTCTTCTTGAAGTAAGCATCAGTGAGGTGTTTGGGGATGTTCACTTTGCTGATATCAATTTTTGTAGAATTGGTAATGTCAAATTTATGGCGTGTTATTCATAGAGGAACATGATTAAGGCTAAGAGGCCCCGTCACCAGCAGCAAACCACTGGCCAACTGCTTCAGGAGGACCACTCTTTTGCCTATAACAGCCTGCACATATTTTCTGTGTAGGTGTCAAAATCTATATAAGACCTATCTTCATTATAATGACTGTTGTCATCTTTATTCACTCTGAAAGACTTTCCTTGCTCCCCAAGAGCTAAAACTCGGTTCAGACACGTGGTGCCAGCATAATGTGACGCAGCAGAAAACGTCTCTGTGGTTTCCATTCTCCGGTTCCTGACCAGAGCACCTAAGATCCTTGCAGCTTCCTGAGTGACGAGCGCGAAGGCTGAAGACAGCATCTGTTGTTATCCTCAGCAAGCCATTTCCAGCTAGCTCTGAATTTATGTAAATAAGCTTTCCCTTCAAGAGCCCTAAGGAGAGGAACAGGTTGCCAGGGGAACAAAGCATACTGTGAGAGGGCTGTAACTTCAGCCCCACCTGCCAAGCTCTGGAGCAGAGTGGACCCTAAGAATGACTTAGTCATTCCTGGCTGTGATTTGATCCATGGTGCCTATTTAACAACTCCTCCAGAAGAGCCCTAAAGCATGGGCTTCCTGGAGTGTCTGGGCTTCGGCACTGCAGAAGGGTGGGGGACAAGGACCTAGAGGGGGCATGGAAGCCTCACCCTGTCTCCTGTCGTCATGTGGCCACGCAGTCATTCCTGGGTTGGGTCCTTTGTAAAATAAACTGTTCTCCTGATTTCTGTAGCCCATTACCAAACCTAAGGAGGGGCGGTGGCAATCTCGACTTAGAGTGGGCACTCAGGAGCATGGGTGACAAAGTAGACTTCTGGTTGCCATCTTGGGACTGAGCCCGGATGTGGATGCGTCTGGATCGTGGTGACAGCCTCCTTCATCCAGGTAGCAGCATCAGCAGCAGGCTGTGAGAGTCCAGGACAGGCCACTTACTACTCTTTCAGCTGGGGATGCTGGGATCCTGCTACGCCGTCCTGGAAGGCAGCATAAAACATGCATCCTCCCACTGTCGGGATCCGTTCTACCCCGGAGAGACGTAGGAATGAGAAAGGCAGGCACGAAGAGGTAGAGCTGGGCGAGGTGGTCGCCGGTCCGCCTGGTGGGCAAGACTAACTGAACGCACACAGAAATGATCCTTTAGTTATATTTTTGCAAAGTTCGTATCCCATGACACAAGGTTGCTTAGCGACTAACAGCTGGCCTGAACTAGACAGGATGTTTCTCTCAGCACTGGGGTAGCTTGTTCGCTTTAGGCCCAGTCCCACCTACACATGCTTGATCATTTCCTGGCTTCCTGCAGCTCCCCACAGCTCACTTCACAGAGGGAAGCTAAGCAAGCCACAGGTGGTGGTGCCTTCAGTGAGCCTAGCAAGTAGAGTGGCTGCGTCTTTGACCCCCATCTCAGCCCTAGCTGGGGCCAGCTCTCAAGTAGACCTGCCCTGAAAGTGCGTCTGTCTGCTCTTGCTCCCTCGTGCATTCTGGAATAACTGCAGGTGACAGACAGCCACTTGCTGCCCTTCCAGGGAATCGCGTTTGATATGCTTGAAGTTTTCTCAAAAGTCATCGATGACCACATAGTGGGAACTACAGAGAAAGGTGCTCTTCATAAAGAACTTATGTAGTGCTTCTTAGTGTCTACTTCTGCAGTGTGCTAGCTTTTGGAGCTAGCTAGTGTGTGGGGACCTGGACACCCACCCTGGCACAGCCTCGGCTTGCCTTTGCTTATACCGGCAGCCCAGTTTCCAGATTCTACGAAGCTGCTGCTGCCCACCTGACCACTGCCTACCCGGCCAGCCTTGCTGCTCTCTGGACAGGGGCTCTGCGTCCAGCAGCTGGCCAGCTTCTCCTAAAATTCCTGAGGTGTTCGAACCTCCTTCCCAACAAAGGTGTCTGGTAAGCAGCCAGACCCTGGTGAGGAGAAGTACGGATTTGGTGCTGATCTCAGAAGGTGGCAGGGGAAGAAAGCAGAGGGCTAGAGAAGAACAGGAGCTGGCTCACTGGGGAGCCAGGGGCTGAGGTCCTCGGCTTTCCCCCGTGGCTTAAGGAACTGAGGTGCCGATCAGAGGGTGTTTTTATCTTAACAAAGTAATTTTATGTGGCACTGTGTATTCTGCTTCAGGGTAAAGTTAGTTTTGAGTGTTCCACGCACACTGATGAAAGCAACGTTGAACTACATAACTTGCTCTTTAATTGTTCAACCATGTGCTGCTACTGCCTAAATTGTTGCAATAAAGGGGGAGACATCAGCCTGTACCCTACCGCAGGAGCTGTTGGTAATGTGCTTGTTTACCAGAAGTTGCAGAGAGAGCTTCTGATGAAATGAATATAGACTTCACAAGCAGCCGGTTTCAAGTCCCACCTGACGGTCCTCCAGTGATCCAGAGCCGCTCCTGGAGTAATTACATTGATTGAGTCCTCGGGGCTGCGCTCCTTGTCTGCCGCTGGAAGGTATTCTTTTGAGCATAAATGAGTTTTCAATGAGCATTACAGAATGGGCAATACCAGAGGGAACGAGTGCCAGGAAGAGCTATGATCTGTGATGCTGTTTCAAACATAGCTATTTATGCCTTGCGTTATTTAGCTCCAAAGCCCCACCCCGCCATCCCTAGACCTATCAGCCTAAGCGGGGGTGATGAAGGAAGACGCTGAACCACACAGAAAAGCTGTCTAACTCTGGTGAGTTTTAAACCGTGACCTTTATCTCAATAGCAATAGGCTTTAAGGAGTAGAATTCAATCTCTCACTTTTACCTCTGCGGTTGTTTTATATGACTATAATGTAATAGCTATTTTCAATGAAGCCTTCAAATTCTGAAGACATAAGCCTCTTTAAAAAGGGTGACCAGTTTGTCTCGCTTTGCCCAGAACTCTACTGGACTGGAAGTTTTATATCTAGTGGAGAAGCTGAGCATGTGCTGTTTCAAAATATGCCAAATCGGTGCATGAGTTATGACAAGCTGTCACCATGGAAGGAGTGGCGCTAAGGCTTAGACCTGAGCTGTCACCCAGAGACTCATGGGTACAGAAGCGGAGCTTCGGAAGCCAGCTGGACCATGAGGCCTCTCACTTTTCATGGATTGACCCATCCATGAGTTTGCACCTTGATGGCCTGATTGGGGAGGCGGTGGAAACTTCAGGGTTGGGGCCTGGCTTTGACATGCAGGGCTCAGGGGTGTGGCCTGGAGGATCTGCTCCCTGCCCCTTCTTCTAGGATTTGTTGCCTTTCTCTCCACTGCCTTGGTGCCTCGAGCTGAGCAGCCTTCCTCCACCACAGTGCTTCTGCCTCCACATAAAGCTGAAGCAATACCGCTGCCAACCACGAACGAAGCCCCCGGAACTGTGAGTCAAAACAAATCTTTTCTTCTCTAAGAGTTTTTTCTCAGACACGTTGTCATAGCAACAGAAAGCTGACTGACACAAACTCTTTCTTCAGATGGGGCTATTTTGTTCGGCTTTCCCTGTAGATACCCAGTTACAGTGATTCTCTTGGAAAGGGTGGTTTTCACACACCGAGGCTGGAACATCGCCTTGGTCCCTGAAGCTCGGGCACTAGGGCTGCAGCAAACCTGGATGAACAAACTTGAAACAGCAGTTATCATCCCTTAACTTCCGCCGCTGTCCCCCACCCGCTATAGCTCTTGGTAACAGGCTGGAGCCCACGACTCAGTCTCGATAAGCCTCTGTGCTGAGACTCCTTCGCAAATGTATTGCTTAGGGTCTGCAAGTGTAATGCGCGATCCCTTGGTTGTGTCTTGGCATCTCGGTCCCTTGTAAAGACCCAAGCGTATATGCATTTACTAAAACGTCATGCTTTTCTCTCGCCCATGAATGCCCGTCTAAGTTGGGTTCTTAGGTCTAGCCAGAGTCTATGAAAGTGCAAACCGGGTGACCGTAGAGGGGACAGCAAGCTCTCGATCAAGAACAGACTGGGACTGTTGGTTCTGCTACTTAAAAGGTTTCGGGGAAGCTTCGCTCGGATGCGACGCAATGCTGTATTTGCCGTGTGGCTTGGATTTCTGGCTCCAGCAGCGCTCCCCAGTCAGTTATCTCCACTTCCAGACTGGCACCAGGGAGCACATTTAGCTGACAGGAGGGGCGGGAGTGTGACGGGAGGGTGGGTTGTGGGATAAAGGAAGCAGGAAGATTAATGTCATTTTGGAGCCGGCCGCAGGGCTTCTTTTCCACGATAAATATTGGATGAAGTGCTGATGTAACCTTTACTGCAGCATGACATGGGATTTGGCTGTGTTTACGGCTCACAATTAAAGCAAGAAACAAGTCTCTGATTAGGTTATTCTCCTTGGCCCAGATGCTGTCAGTTCCTTTTCCAAGAATGTTCTTTTATGTCTGCGATCAATCCAGCTCACAGGCAAATACGCATGTATGTAGATCACCATCCGGAAAATGGATCTGAGATGACTTCCCTTTGTTTGCGACCTCCAGTGATTTATACTGTAAGATAACTGCTTCCTGATAAGTGTTCCTGGAGAAATAAAGGGGGGGCTGCCAGAGCCTGCATCTCTAAGCAAGGGAATTGTGTGGATGTGTGTGTCACCCAGCAAGGTGCTGCGGAGGTTACGTAAGAAAACGGAGAGGTTCTTAATGACTCATTTGCTGCAGTTGCAGGAAGCCAAATACGATCCACTGAAAAGCAAATCAGGGAAGAAAACTCAGTCTATTGGCTTTTTCTGGTTTATCCTATCCGGTAATTTAATTATTTGTGAAACTTTTAAACTCAATTGACTCCCGTGGAATTTATCCAATATTGAGGGTGTTTGGCCCTACAGTCGTCATGCCTTCTGGTCCTGGCCCAGCAATTAGCAAGTGGCCTCATTGGATCACAGAGAACCAACTCTATTTGAAATGCCTGTGTCCCATGTCTAGGGCCTTGAAATGATACCCATTTCAAAAATGCAGAACATTTCTTGCTGATTTTGTGGAACTGCAAGACAACTATAAAACTGAGAGGTTTTTTTTTTTTTTTTTTTTTTTCAACTTTATGGAAATTTCTCGAATGGAAGTTTTTAAATTGAACAGTGGTGGCTAAGGCTGAAAACTAATAGTGACCCAAAATAAATAAGATCAGAGCGTGAGTGCTTATGAGTCAGCAAGCCTGTGTTACATCTGGGCCCAAAACATTATTCTAGCTACGAGATGCCATCTACTGGCTGCTACTACTGTTTGATATACGTGCCTGTGGCTTCTGGATAGAGGAAGAGGACGCCAAACACCTGTAGTTGAAATTCAAGGGGTGTCTGATAGCGCTCGTTTGTTGTGCAAACGAATCACTGAATAAAAACAGCCATATTTTTAAGTTCAGGCTGCATCTGGGAAGAATCTACAGTGAATGTGAAAGGCCAATGTAGAAGTTTTGTCAGTTGTGGGCACCCGAGGATGTGGAGGTGGTAGGCGCCCTTGGACAGCTGCCGCCTACATCCAGCTCTCCCCAGATGTAGTACCAGCATCTGGGTGTAGTTCTTTTCCTGTCGTACCTGGATGTATCTCTGCAGAAAAGCAGGGAGTTGAATGGCAGCTGTTCTCTGCATAGGGTGTGACCATTGGCCAGGTGAGCTTGCTGTGCGCGGCCGATGAGCATAGTTACTCGCTCCTCATCTCTGTATTGAAGAGCGATTAACACTGACTCCTGCCCCAAAAAGTTAGCTCCATGCGCCAGCCACACACACTTTACATTTGTAAATTCTCCTACTTGAAACTCTGCATGCTGGGGGTGGCAGAAAGTCCACTGTGTGCAGAGGAACTCATGATTCGGCGGTGCTCTGGCATGAATGCGTCTCCCCGAGGGCATGGGTTGGAGACTTTCTTTCCCATGCGACAATGGTGGAAGCCAGGGCCTCAGGGGAGATGTTCGGTTGGTAAAGGACTAAGTTCCAGTCATAGAAGTGTCTGGGGTGGAGTTCGGTGTCTGGCTCTTTGACGCCCTCACTCTGACCTGCTGCGAGAAGATGTGGCATTATGACCCTTGTAAGTGTTAGTCCCTTGTTTTGGACTTCCTGGCCTCTAGAGCCACAGGTCAGTACATTGCTATTCGTCATCAGTTACCCAGCCAGAGGTATTCTGTCACAGTAGTGCAGAATGGGCCAGTACACATAGTATCTTGAGAACAAAAATATATATAGCAAAGTCTCTAATGTCCTAGTACAAGCACGGACACAAACTGTAGCCTATGCCTTTTACTTCCTGTTTTGTAAACAAAGTTTTATTGGAACCCAGGCATAAACATTTGTTTGCATGTAGGATTAGCCATTTGGGCACTTCTCACAGCTATAGAATGAGACTATCTATAGCCCACAAAGCCTAAGATACTTATCTGGCACTTGATGCAGTTTATTAACTCGTACTTTATAAACTGTTTTTTTTTTCTCTGTCTCTGTCTCTGTCTCTGTCTCTGTCTTGATCAGGGTTTTACTTAGAGGAACAGAATAGATATAATATAAGGAATAGATATAAATGCAAAATATACAATCTATAAGGAACTGTAAGATTGGCTTACAATAGTCAGCCACAGAGTCAGATGAGGAAGCGCGCACAGGGCGTCTGCACGCTCCAGACTGAAGAATTCAATCCTGAGGCCTGGACTTCACTGCAGCACTCTGTGTAAGTCTCTATCCACTGGCTGATGGCTCTGCGCTGAAAGATTGAAGTGTCAGTGATGGATGCTGAAGAGTCTGCGACGGATGGCGAAAGATCCAAGCTGGAGGCCGAAGAGTCTGCACTGCAAGCCAGACGATGAAGTCCAGGCTGAATGTGAAGACTAAAGCTTCTCTGACGAAGTGAAGTGGTGACTCCCTCTTCAGCCCTTTAAAAAGACTTTTTGTGCTCAGTCATTCTGACATGGGCCCATTGTGCCCTAGGGTGGAACCAATCATACCCCAGGATGGGCCCCTGATCCTGCTCTAGAGAGAAAGCCAGTCATATCCTAGGCACGCCCTGGTCACACTCCAGGGAAGAACCAATTGTACCCCAGAGTGGGGCTCCCACCAACAGGGAACCGGGCCACTGAGTAATTCAGCCAAGTTGATACATTGTGTCAACCACTACTCTCTCTCTCTCTCTCTCTCTCTCTCTGTGTGTGTGTGTGTGTGTGTGTGTGTGTATGTGTGTGTCTCTCTCAGAAAGAGGTTTCTACCGTAAGAGCAAAACAGGTAGAGCCCCTGGTAGGGTTTAGTTCATGTATTGGGAAATTAATCCCAAAGTTCATTTTTTAATAGATTCTGCAGTGGAGCCTGTGGAAGGTAATTAGGATCAGATGGGTCATGCGAGTGAGGCTCCAGTGATGGTATTAGTGGTCTTATAAAGGAAGGAAAGGGGCCAGCGGATAGCACAGGGGCACAAGTGCCTGCCTGGAAAGTGCAAGGTCCTGAGTTTGATCCCAGGTTCCACAAAAATCAATCAATCAGTCAATCAATCAATCAATCAATGGAGAAAAACACACCAAGTAGCACACTTGCTGTGGGTCTTGATGTGGTGCCATGTTATGATGCAGCCCAAGACCCCCACCAGATGCTAGCGATGGTCTTGAATTCCCCATTCTCCAGAAGCACGAGACAAATAAACCTCTATTCTTTATAAATGACTCACCATCAGGTATTTTGTTATAGCAAGAGAACAGTCTTTGAGGCTTTCACAGGCAGCTTCCTGGCTGGATTGGCAGGCCAGGTCCTACTGCTGGACTCCAAGCAAAGAGCCCGGGAATCCTTGAGTGCAAAAGGAAAACTCTTCCTGCACAAGGCAGAGAGGCTCTCTCTCCTGGTTTCCAGGCACTGAGATATACATGCATAATAGTCAGAAAGTGGAGCTCAGCGTGTGTTGAAACAGAACTGCAGGAGAGGCCGAGGAAACATACATTTGTAATGGGTTGGTGGCCCGTTCGCAGCTCTGAGTTGTGCGTCCTGTAAGCACAGGGTGAACAATTCCACATGGCCCAAGTGTAGCAAGAGTGAAAGGTGGGTTAACGAATTCCCAGATACTTACACCTAAACTTTGATAATTTGGGAAACTCATATTTTCACACACCCTTGCACATGTGAAAGATATTTAGGGAACTCTCACCTCACCTGATGACTGTTTTCAAAGGCCACATGGTTATGCTGGAGATCATTCCTTTTATTAAAATGATGGTAACACGGGAAAAATGCAATTTACATGATTTCTCTCTGGGTACTTAAGTTAATTAGCTTCCCCACCGCTGAGCTATAATACCTGCTATCTGCAACTGAGAGGAGAAGCTTAAGTAACTCCCGACTTAATTGGATTCAGCCCCTTCTTGGCTGAAGCCATGGCAGGAACCCTGTGCCCGAGGGCTGCCGGAGAGAGCTGCTTAGCTCTAAGCCACCGGAAGTGCAATAAAGGACCATTCCACGAGGCAAGGGTCCTCATGGAGCACCCAAGGCAGTGCCACAAGGACACACCCAGACCCACCCAGCGGGAAGCTTTCCACATCCACCGGGCAGCTTGCACACCAGGCAAGTTGGCCCAGTGAAGGCGAAACAGCCTGGTGCACATGGAGGCCTCCCCCATGCCCCTCAAGTGTGATCTTTGTCACAAGAGGGGTGGCTGTGCATTCCAGTGGACAAAGACGGAGTATGCATAGCAGTGCGTGTCACCAGACTGCAAGTTTGCTGTGTGACGTAGGGTTCAATTAGCTGTTGTAGTGAAAACAAAACAAAAAAACAAACAAAAAAAAAGCTTTGAATCTCAGGTTTTCTCAGACATGGTCAAGACAGTGCCGACATCACAGAGCTGTCCTAAGGATCACATGAGATAACATGTGAAGAGCTCAGTGGCGGTCCTGGCATAGGCACTCAGTGCAGTGCGGCTAATGATGGTGTCTTGCTGTAGGGGGAGCCCCCACGCCTGACCTGAGAGGTCATCCTTAGCCAGACCTCTTTCCAAGGCTGGCTCTTGCCTGGCATCTGCAAAGCTGGCCACTACACAGTTTCTTACACTCATTTACCCCTTTCCTGGTGGGTACACACAGCACTCTGAGGCGGCACTGCCCATGCAGGCAGCAAGGGTTTTTGTTATCCACCTTCTTTCACCTTGGAGTCTGGAGTTTTCTTGCATTTTAAGCCAAGAGTGCTGATGGAGTTTTCTATGAGGATGTTTGAGTCTGTTATGGGCTTCCCTGGGCAGAAACAAGGAACTCCTTTCTTTAGAGAAAGGACTGTTGTCAGAGTGGCCCCTCATGTGATAAAGGGAACTGAGGAGTCTTGGAGAATTTTAGAACTGCATGCTGGATTAAAACTAGGTACTGGGGCTGGGGAGATAGCTCAGTGGTCTAAGTGCCTGGCTGGCAAATATAGGAACCTGGGTTCAAAGCCTGGTACCACACGTAGTGCCAGCCCTGAAAACAGGCATGGTGAGACACATCTGTAATCCCAGTACTGTGAAGGTTGAGATAGGAGGACCACTCCGAGTCAGAACTGGGTAGCAAGAACCTGTACCAAATGAATAAATACAAATTTAAAATAAAATAAAATAATTTTGATTTAGAAGGGTAAATGTTTGATCAATCTTATATACCTATATGTATTAATCTAAACTGATCTGATGATGAAAATATGTAATATAACCATTGTTCAATTTAAACAGTAAAAATAATATTAAAAAAAATAAAAGGTAGGTACTGACTCTCTGGGTTTTTCTAGCCAAACTCCACATGTAATCGTAGCCTGAGCAGCGTCCAGCCAACCATGTGCAGTTGCTTGATGTGTTCGCGCTAACTAGTGCCAGCTGCATCAGGTGAGTGCCACAGTTTCCAACCTTGGCTGGAAGGAGCATTCCCCGGGAAAGTGCACCCCTCCACCGCAGCTCCGCTTCAGAGGCCAGCCGCCAGCGGCAGACACGGGCAGTGCTTGCCTGGCTGCATAGGACCCAGCCATCAGCGGCTCTCAGCTCCGCCATCCCTATCTGAGTCTTTCTCAAGCAGTTCCTATGTCTTTGCGTCCCTCTCTTCAGACAGATTGTCGCTTCTTTTACACGCTATCCTTGGGCATCTTTTAAAATTTTTATTTCGAAATCCTTGAAGGTTTAGAGAAAAGCTCCGAGGGCAGCACGCTGAGATGCCCTCTCCGTGACCCGTGCACAGCCGGGAGCTTGCTCCGTGGTCGCACAGTGAGGCGCACTGAGACGTTGGCACAGCGCCTCGCTCCTCCCCGAGCAGTGACGTTAGCGGTCCGTCACTGTGCTCCTATTGTCTGTTCTCCTATTGAATTGTCTCGTGGTCTTAACATCCCCAGCTCATGACAGTTCCTCTGTCTGTCCTTGCATCTCCCCAAAGCCTTGTGCGGGCACAGGTGGGGCTCTGCAGGGGTGAGTGGAGCTAGGTTATGATGCTGGAATTAAGGATGTGAAGCTAAGGTTATTTCATGGTGCACAGCTGGGATTAAGGGCAGCCCAGCCTGGTTGTGAGTGCTGCCCTCCCGAAGGGATAGAATTCCATCTAATGATGGAGTAAGAGACAGAAAGAACCCCGCTATTGCCACCCGTCCCTTGCTTGTTTTGCTGCTTCCTGTCTTCCGTGGCATGGACTGTACTTTCTCCTCTGTGACGTCCCTCTGCCATACTGCCCTGCCTTGGAGCCAGTCGACTGTGGACTGAAGCCTCTGCACTCTTGAGTTGAGATAGCTAGCACCCCGTGACTTTGGGCGTCCAGTGTTTTATCTTAGGAACGAGACTATAGTAAGGTGCATTATCTGTCACGACCTAGACACTGGAGAAGACTGCTGGGCCTGGGCTGTCTCTAAGCACACGTCTGTCCGGGGTTTCCTTGTGGTTGGCGCGTAATGCTTTGCTGCCGTGCTACAGCAGGAGGGGCGTGCTTCTGTGGGGCGTAGCAGGGTGTGTAGAGCTGGTGTGCCTTTACCCGGAAGTCTTAACAAAATTATTTGTTCAAGGTGTTAACTTCTGGGACTGTTGTCCACTGCACAGGTTTTTCTTTTTTTTACAGTTGATAAGCTGCTTGAGAAGATGCTTGAGTCCATAGCTACATCTCCTCTCTCTTCAGATTTTCCATTGCTAATTTTAGAATTCATGGGTGGCCCTCCCCTCGCACTCTGAAGCTAACTTGCCCCTTTTCTTCTCACTTCTTCTATATCACTAATTGGAATTTGGAAGAAACCAGAATCTCCTTCACTTGTTTATTTAACTATTTGTTGGTTAATAGGGGCACATGATTATTTTATGTTATGAATTTTCATCTATGGCTGTTATGACTGTGCTTCCTGAATGATCCCGGCTTTGCATGCTGGTTCAGGTCGAAGCCCATGCTGTCTGCCATTCCTCCACCCTCTTCCGAGTGCTTCTTCCCTTGCGGGCACCTGGAACTACCCTAGGGCGTCACCCAGCCCTTGACGCAAGTGGCCCTGTTTGTGGAGCCCAGAGCCCTAGTGGGTCTGGCTGCACGCTCGGGCATGTCGTGTTAGGTCTTTCATTCTTCTTAGTGGGATGGTCTGAAAATGCACATATCTGCACACACACACACATACACTCACACACACACACACACACACACACACACAGCTATTAATTTCTTCATTGAGCTTTGAACTTATACTGTCTCCTTCAGTTGAGAGCCAACACCTCAGATGTCTCTCTTGTCTTCCTCCTTTCCCAATTTGTGATTTTTTTTCTCCAAGAGTGAGATACCCAACGCTCACCATTCATGACACATTTTTATTTTTTGTTCAAGCCTACTGCACATACAGAAGAGTTTCAGGCTTGCTAACCCAAGTTCCTGTAAGAAGTTCCTGTAAGAAGCAAACATACTCAGTGCCTCAGTTCCTCTTCTCTATTTGCTGGGACCAATACCCAACACCCAAAATGAAGGAAGAAAAGGTTTCTTCAGCTTGTGGTTACTGGAAGGTTCAGTCCATACTCAGCTGGCACCAAGGCAGAGGGGCACATGGTATCCAGCTAACGGCTGTGGAACAGCAACAGTGGCAACAGAGAATCTGTCTCTCTGTCTCTCTTATATTACATTCAGGCCATTGCCCCAGGCTAACAAAGCTCCACACACCCAGAATCCTAGTAGTACTAAAACCCATGATCCCAGTGGATCATGAGTTAGTCTCAAACTCTGAAAGTCCCCAGCGCACGACTACATGAGACTGTGGGGGGACAACTAGACACAAACCATAACATTCCACCCCTAGACCCCCAAAGTCTCATGCACATCCCTTTGTGCAAATGACATTTTAGTCCATCTCTAAGAGTTGTCTACCTCCCAACAGTTTCAGCATTTTGTTGAAAAGTCCTAGTCGCGAGTCTCCTCCAAGATCCAAGGCAAACTCTTCACTGTGAGCTCCTATACAAAAGAAAAGTTAAACAGATCCAGCATTCAAAGGCAGAAGATAAATATTACCATTCCAAAAGCTGCCGACAGCAGAAGAATACAAAACACTGGGACCAACATAAGTGTGAAATCCAGCAGGACAAACATTAAATGCCATAGATCCAAATGGAATATTCAAAGCAGTCTGAGCAGAGCTGTGAGCTCCAAAGGCCTTACACGCGCAGCTCCTACAGCACTCTTGGCAGTAGCTCCCATGGCTTCGCTCTTAGGCCAGATTTGCTCCTTCTTTGCAGTTTCCCTTAGATGATCCACGTTTCTGGCTTTTCCAAACTTCTGAGGTTTCTATTGGACAGGCTTCTCACTCTGCTTCACACACAGCTCTGCCAGGCGCACACTGCCTGGCCTCCCAGGCCTTCTTCTGATTTGAGGTGGAAGCCTTCTTTACCTCGCAACTCCTACATTCTGAATGCACTCTAAAACCAGTGCCACATGGATGACGTTAAGGTCTGCTGCCAGCTGGAGTAGTAGCCAGGCTTCCTTCTCTCTTGCTTGTAGGAGTTGAGTGCCTGGATTAATGAACACCCTGACCCTGATTCTGAGGAACAAATTCTCCATGCAGGTGCCATTTTGGAACCTCGTGTGGCTGTTGACGCTATTCTAGAACCTGGGGTTCAGTGGTGTTTCCTCAAGGCAAAGTCCTTGACCTTTGTAGTTGTGAGACTGCAAAGGGTGGAGATCTGGCACCTCCTGTGATGAACTCAGGCCATCTCTTTGATTCTCTAACTCCTTCCTGGCCTTGGAGATCATCTCAGCTCTATCTTTGCAGTCCACAGCTTAACTGGAGCTTCCTGTCTGGCCAAACTCACATTTCCAACCATCCTGCTGTGCTATTAGATCTTGAGTCTCAACATAAATCTGGCTAAAAGCCCCCAATAGCAGCCATGCGACTGCCCTAATATTTAGCTGCTTTTAAATATCTTCTAAAAGATTAATCAGTCCACTATGCTTAATGTCAATCTCAGGCAAAGTCTCTGGACGCAAGCAAAGCTCAGACAAACTTTGGACCAAGCCATAACATAAATCATCAGGAGACCCACTGGAAACCTTCCTAGCCTGGTCTTTACAGGCAGGCCTTTTTTCAGTTTTCTGGTCTTCTGAGCTGTGACAAGAATTTCTCAAACAGAACAGATGAAGCTGCTCCAGCTCTTTGCAAATAGATGACCTCTTTGAACCTTTCCTATTTTTTTCCCATAAGCCATTCCCCAAAACTTTGCAATTTATATGATCAAGTTAGTCACGGCAATGACCCCACTCCTGCAGTACCAAATTCTATCTCAGTTACTCTTCTCTTATTGTTGGGACAAATACCCAACACCCAAAATGAGGGGAGCAAAGGTTTATTTAGCTCGTAGTTACTGGAGGTTTCAGTCCGTGCTCAGCTGGCTCCAAGGCAGAATGGCACAGGGCAGACAGCATTCATTGATGGCACTGGAGCAACAACAAGGACAGCAGAGAGTCTCTCTCTCTCTCTCTCTCTCTCTCTCTCTGGAATGTGGAAGATCCTAGAGGCTTCCTTCCTTTGCTTTTAGAACACAGAACCTATACTGATGGAGGCATTGTGTCAACTTGAGAAGTTTAGAAGTTTAAGTGACTCAGCAGAGAGCCAGGATTCTTAGCTGTAAACATCCTCATCTCCTGTGAGAGGAGGGCACGGACACTGTGTGAGTTCCACACCCTCACCCCAGGGCAGAAGGGGAGGGAGGCTGGCTAGGAGCCGCAGCTGCTGCCCCTCCCTTTGCTCTTTGCTGTTTTCTGGTGCCATGAACTGCTGCCCTCTGCCATGTGCCACTCTGCCTGGGAGCCAGCCGAATTATAGACTGAAACCTCCATGACTGTGAGCTAGATAAACCCCTGCTTCCTTAAATTTGGGTACTGGGCATTTTGTCCCAGCAACCAGTGAGAAGTAACCGAGACAGTGCCAGCGGGGCATTTGCTGCTGGGTGACTGCTTTCCATCCCTGCCACTGGCCACCCCACTCCTGCGAAAGGTTTTGCCTCTTCCTTCTGCCCAGCTCTGCCCACCCTTGCCCAGCTCTGCCCTATAGGATGTGCAGGCTCAGATCATTATGAAGAGATTCTCTAGGCTTTCCTAACATCTTGGTAAGTTTCCTGGTTGCTGAGATAAAGTACCCAACACCCCAAGTGGGAGGCAGGGAGGCAGGGAGGGAAGGGGAGAGAAAGAGAGACAAAGCCACTTTCTGGGCCTCCTATTTCATCCTGTCTCCCTGGATTAGGGCGTGCCAATCCAATCACTGGTCCTGAAATCACCCGCCCTTAAGCCCAGCACCTTGATCCCAGCATCACCCTATGAGTCAGTCACACACTTCAGATCCAGCCACTTACAAAAGGCCCTATGAGTACATGTGGCTTTGGGGGGACCGTGAGACACAAACCTAACATCTGCCTTCCATCTGCTTTGGCACTGTGCCTTCACCTGGGGAAGCCTCTGCTCACCATCAGAGCACCTTAACTCTTAACTCTCTTAACTCTCTCCTTCCACCCCAGCCTTTGCCACACCACTTTGGTGTCCCACAAACTGATCCACAGAAGGTTCAAATGTGTTGCATGGAAAGGGAAAGTAGGGGTGTCTGGGGAGATAGGGCTGTGATGTTAGCAGGCAGCGGGGGCAGAGGATACGGAGAGAGGGAGGGAACAGGGAAGGGGAGATGGAGAGAG
>PVJA010045435.1:0-15625 GCA_004027025.1 Myocastor coypus
TGGGGTTGTTTTAATTTGCATTTCTTGAGTGAACAATGATGTTAGACATGTTTTTCTTATATTTAGTTGCTATTTGTATTTATTTATCAGAGAATTGTGTATTCTTCTCAATTGTCCAGTTTTCCATTAAGACTTTGAATTTTGGGACTTGATTATTTTTTTCAATTCTTTATATGTGTTAGATAGAAGTCCTTTGTCTGAGGGATAATTCACTAAAATTTTTCCCTACTCTATGGGTTGTCTGTTGATTGTATTGCTATTTCTTTTGTGGTAAAATACTTTATAATAAGATAGGATCCCTGTTGTTGAGGATTTAAAGTATTTCTCTTGCTCTCTGCATTTTGTTTATGAACTGTCCACCTACACCTATGTCATCAATATTTCTATCTAATTTTTACTACAGTAGATTTTGTGTTTCTGATTTAATATTTAGATTTTGGATCTATTTTCACTTTGATTCAGTGCATGGTGATAGACATGGATCTAGTTTTTGTCTTGGGCAAATTTTTTCAGCATCATTTATTAGAGAGGTCATCGTTCTTCCAATGAACTGTTTGTGCTCTTGGTCAAAGATAGCACTGAGTGTGTTTGTAGTTGCACCTGCATCTTTAATCTGTTCCACTGATATTGAGATCTATTTTCTTGGTTTTGCTTTTTGTTTTGTTCTGCTTATGCTAGTGCTGTGCTAGTTTTATCACATTAGCTCTGTATATCATTTCAAGTCAGAGCATGTGGTGCCTCCTGACTAGACTTTCTTGCACAAGGTCATCTTTGATGTTCTATGTCTCTTTTGGTTTCAAATGAATTTTAGGAATTATTTCTCTCTTTATGAGAGGTATGCTAATGATATTTTGCTTGTGATTGAATTAACTCTTTATAACAATTGTGGAAGTATGAGCATTTTCGCAATGTTGGATCTTCCTGTTGACAAGCAAGGGATATCTTTCCACTTTCTAATGCCCACTTTGATCTTTTTGTTCAGAGTATGGTAATTGTTATTGTATAGATCATTTAGTTCATTTGATTCCTTAATATTTCATTCTTTTAGATGATGTTGTGATTGGTGTGGTTTAACTAATTTCCCTTTCAGTGAGTTTGTTGTTTGTCTACAAGAATGCTATTTTTTTAATGTCTTTTTGAGACAGGGTCTCGCTATGCAATTCAGGCTGGCCTTGAGCTCACTGTTGTAGCCCAGGCTGGTCTTAACTCGCACCAATCCTCCTGACTCAGCCTCCTGAGTACTGGGATTACAGGTGTGAGCCACCACACCCGGCTTGAGAATGCTATTTACTTTTGAGTGCTTCACTTTGTATCCAGTAATGCTGCTGAATTTGATGTTTAAATCCAGAAGTCTCTCAGGAGAGATTCTGAGGTCTTCTATGTACTACAGATTGCATTTTGTACAAAATAATAATTTAACTTCTTCTTTTCCTGTCCTTGTTACTTTTAATTCTTCTTCTTGTCTAATTTCTCTGGCAAATATTTCCAGAACAATATTGAATAGAATTGGTGATAGTGCATATCTTTCTTTGTCCTGTTCCTGATTATATTGTTTTCTGAATGTACCAGTTATTTAGTTAGGTTTTTAGTAAGAAACGTAGAACACTAATTTGTGAGAATAAACTCCATGTGTCAGAGTAAAAACAGATTGCAGGTAGCCCTGGAGCTGAGGAGCAGCTCTGATTTCTGATAAAATCTGTGGGTCCATTGTTTTCTGATCCATCATGCACTGCTCTGAAATCTGGTATCTCTGTTTCTGGATGTCAAAGATCTTGCACTCCTGATGTATATGTTTCTGTAGCTTCTTCTGCCTGAAATAAGCATCAGTGAGGCATTTGTGGATTTTCACTTTACTGATATCAATTGTTGTGGCAATGACAGATTTCTGTTGTGTTCTTCATAGAGGAACAGGATTAAGGCTAAGCAGCCCAGTCACAAGCAGTAAGCCACTGTCCAATTGCTTCCAGAAGACCACTCTCTAGCCTCTGGGACACCTGTTGATGATGATTAAGGTGGTGCAAGGAGTGATGCTAGCTCAAAATTTCCTCACGTGCTGGCTGAAGGGTTTCTTGCCATGGCTCAAGAACTTTTGGGGCACGTCTTCAGTAGGGTAGCATCTAGGTATTTTCTGAAGCCTAGCCACCCAGATACCTAATTCTTGGCCCCACCGACTGGCTTTGTGATGGTAGCAAGAACTTTCTCTTTCTTCCCAACCTTTGATTTAGCTGCTGTATACTTTCTCTTTTACAAAGTCTTTCTGGAATCCATAGAAGATCAAGAATATCTACCAATTCCACTAACCAGGACAGGATTTCTGCTGCAGTGGGGCTGCCCCTTTTTGGATGTTTTTGCCTTCTTCACCTTACCCTTTTTACCAGTGTCACTGGTGGAAGGCTTCTTTGCTTTGAATTTCTTCTCTTTAGTGTCTGGCTTCTCAGGTGTTTCACCTACCATCTTGTAAGATGGGAAAAAGAACCTTGTTTCTGATTTTAGAGTGAAGTCTCCCAGTATTCGTCCATTTGATATGATGCTGTCTGTTGGTTTGCCATAGATGGATTTTGTCAGATTGAGATAAATACCATCTCTTCTGATTTTCTACAGGGGTTTTATTGTGCATGACTATTGAACTTTGTCAAAAGATTTACCTACATCTATCAAAATGATCAAGTAATTTTGTCTTTGTCTCTGCCGATATTGTGTAACATACTCATTGATTGGTGTATGTGGAATCATTCATGCATTCCTGAATGAATCCCACCTGGTCATGTTGTGTAATCTTCTCTATGATTTCTTAACAACCTATTTGCTACTATCTTTTTTTTTTTTTACCACTTATGCATATACATTCACTAAGGAAATTATATGTAGTTCTCTTTCTTATTTTTCTCTGGTTTTGCTACCAGGGTAATACTTGCTTTCAAGAATATGTTAGGGAATATTGATTTACTTTTAAATTTTATTAAAATGTTTAAAGAGTATTAGCATTAAATCTTCTCTAAATTTCATGTAGAATTCATGAGTGAATCTACCAGGATCTAGGTAATATTTTTTTGGTAAGTTTTTATTTTTTTTTATTTATTTTTTTTTTTTTTGAGACAGGGTCTCACTGTGCAGTTCAGGCTGGCTTTGAGCTCACTTTTGTAGCCCAGGCTGGTCTCGAACTCACAACGATCCTCCTGCCTCAGCCTCCCAAGTGCTGGGATTACAGGCGTGCGCCACCACGCCTGGCTGGTAAGTTTTTAAGTACATTGTCAAATTCATTGATGATATTAGATTATTCTTAAATGTAGCATCTTCTTGATCCAGCTTGGATAATTTATATTATCTAAGAATCTGTCCATTTTTTCTATATTTTCTACCCTATGATAGTAAAATTTAACAAAGTGGATATTGATTTTCTTCTGAATTTTTGTAAGATCTTTAATAATTCCACAATTTTCATTCCTCATTGCATGAATTTATTTTCTTTCCATTTTCTGGTAAAACTGACTAAAAGTTGGAAAATTTTATCTGTGGTTTCAAAGAATCAATCCATCAATTTATGAATGCTTTGTATTGTTCTCTTAGACTATGTTGCTTAATTTCTGTTCTAATCTTTATAATTTCCTACCTCCTTTGGGCTTTGGACTTGACATGCTCTTCTTTTTCTAGAAGCTTAAGGTGCAAAATTGGATTGTTATTTGTGCTTCTTGTGTTTACCTAGTGTGAAAATTAACCACCATAATTTCCTCTCTTAGGGCTATGTTCATTGTACCTCACAGGTTTCAGTATGTTGTATTTGTATTTTGTTTTATTGTAATTTCTGTATTCTTTTGTCTTTTATATTTTAGGGAAGGGCCTACAGGGTGTTCAGTGTCTCAGTACTAGATCAAATTCATAGTGATCCACCTGTTTACAGCCTCCCAAGAGCTGAAATTATAGGTATGTGCCACTGCACCCAGTCTCAATTGCAATCTCAGTGTTCGACCAGCATAGTAGTCTCTCACTGTAAATATTTTTTTCAATTTTTTCTTTTACCAGTTGCTCAAGAAGGTGTTACTTAATTTCCACGTGTTTATGGAGCTTTTGTGGTTGCTTTTCCCATTCATTTCCAACTTCATTTCACTATATTCAAATAATATACATGCAATATTTTCAGTTCTTTTGCACTTATTTAAGCATATTCTATGAGCTAGTATATGGTCACCTTTAGAGAATGCTCTTTGTGCAGCTGAGAAGAATATACACCCTGACACTGTTGAAACACTCTGTAAACACCTACTAAATCCATTTGTTCATGGTGTAGTTCAGTTTTAAAATTTGTTTCCTGATAATATTTATTTATTTACTTATTTATTTATTTTGGTCCGGTAGATCTATTTGCAACAGTGGGGTGTTAAAGCAGCCATTAAAGTTGTGTTGTTGTTCATTTGATTTGTCACCTCTATTAACATTTATCTTATATAGTTGGGTGCTCCAGTATTTGATGCATACATATTCATGACTTTTATGTCTTTCTTTCAAAGTTTTCATGGCTGGGGACATAGCTCTGTGGCACAAGTGCCTGCCTGGCAAGTGCAAGGTCATGAGTTCAAGCCCCGGTCCTGCAAATAAATGAATAAAAATAAAAACTAAAGCTGTCCACTAACAAATATATAGTAATCTTCTTTATCTTGTTGGATCATGCTTGGTTTGAAGTTCACATTGTCTGTACAGAATAACAACCCCTAGTTTTGGGGGTTCTTGTTACAAAGAATATTGCTTTCCATCCTTTGACATGTAGCCTATGAATTTCTTTTTTAGTTAAATGTGTTTCTTTTATGTAGCATATTGCTAGATCTTGTCTCTTGCTTATTCTGCCTTTCTGTTTCTTTTGGTTTCTGAGTTGAGGCCCTTCACATGGATGGTTATAGCTGATAAGTACTTTCTTATCTTTGTCAGATTATTTTCTGGATTTGGCTCCATATATTCCTTCTCTGCTTAATTTCTTGCCCTGCCTGTTGATTGCTTGCTGTTGTCATGTTTTGGAATTGTCATCATTTTTGTCTCTATTTAGACTGTCATTCGGTATCTTTAGTTGTGTTGGCTTAGTGGTCATGAATTTCTTTATCTGTTCTTTGTCATGGATATATCTTATTTCTCCATTAATTTTGAAGGATGGTTTTGCAGGATATAACAATCTGGGTTGCAAGTTGTTGACTTTAAGGACTTGAAATGCTTGACTCCAGGCTGTTCTTAACTTGAGGGTTTGTATTGAGAAGTCTGTCACGATTTTGATGGACTTTCCTTTATAAGACATCTGCTCTCTTCTAATAGCTTTCCCTATTCTGTTTTTGTGCTGAATTTTGGGATGTTAATTGTTATATCTCTGGCTGTAGATTTATTTTGATTATGGCTAATTTAAGTTTTGTACACTCCTAATATCTGCATGTTAGTTTCTTATGACATGCTTGAGAAATTTTCTGCTACTAGTTTCTCATATAATGTGTTAACTACTGCTTTTTTGACATGAGTTATTCTTATATTATTTTCCTTTGTGTCACTTTATAATTTTATAATTTAATTTTTTTAGGTAGCTGAATAAAGTTATTTAATAGAGTTTTCTTGGAGAACCATTCCAGACCAGGCTCCTTTCTAGGTAGTTGGAACCAGAAATGTGTAATATAAACAAAACTTTCTGTCTTTGTGAGATCAGAAATAAGGTTGTTTATTAAAATTTGTACTCATGAGCAAGAACTACAAAAGTTACAACTGTGAAGAAAAATGAAATATAGCAATTACATTTCTATGCGATTAAAAAGTTACTTTCTCTTCTCAAAGAAAATCATGTCGCCAGAATTTTAAATTTCACAAATAGCAGTTTGAGTTCACATGTCCGATGAATCTAACAAAGAGATATAGTGTGTGATTAAAAGATGGTACAGTTTTGCATAGTGCAACTGAAGCTTAATAGTCAGGATCTTACTTCTGTCTTTAAAACATTAAGGAAATGTATTAAAATAGAGAGGAGTCTCAGCACTGTGCTAGACCCACAGAGCTATTCCCTCTGTACAGAAAGGTCATTCAGTAGAGACTGTGAAAAGCCCATTTTCTCGTCAGTCTCAAGACAGGATTTCCTTATCAAGTGACCCATATCTCCAGAGAACCACGTCTTACAGTCTTATTTATCCCTGGTGTGGATTTGCAAATTAAATGAAAAGACCATTAGAAAACATTTCTGTTTAAAGTGCTAAATGGGCTGCAACTTTCAAAACTAACCGGCCTGCCAAATTGTGATTTAAAGTGAAATTGGCATGAGCAGACATTTCCACATCAGCCTGTAGCACATCTGGTCCAGACCAAACAAACAGAAGATTTATTCTGTCAGGGAGATCATTTAGCATTCCTTTTCATGCTTCAGAAGGAGCCTGTACCTGTCACTCACCAAAGCGCTTGGCTTTTGGTGGCTAGGCTCTGTTGCTCTTCCCGACTAGCCTTGATCTAACACTTCTAAGGAGGCTCATGTGCACCGCTCCACCTGGGAGCCCGGTACCCATGCCAAGTTCATTTCCATAGTCTTAGAGCAACCTCCTGGAGGATTTCAAACATCTGCTCATAAGTAAAGAAACATTGTCTTGAGCTCTAACAATAATATAAAGGGCAACTGAACCTTCTTTTGCAAATAAAGGAGAGCTGATAAATGATCTTATTTCATAGAACTGGGGGTAAGCTTCTGTGTGGCTTTCTGAATTCAAATCCTTAAAATGAATATAATCCATTAATCATAGGGGAAAAATCAAATGTACTGAGATTTTGCTATCAACTTAAGTGATGTATTATAAGTATTATTAAAGAGTTCTTATTTAAAAGAAAAATACCTCTAAATCGTTTTGCTGAGACTAAATGCGTTTACAATGTCATTATTCATAAAATGTATTCTCTCTCTCTCTCTCTCTCTCTCTCTCTCTCTCTCTGTCTGTCTATCTTTCTCCCTGTAGCCTCAGACAGAGGCATGTACAGTGTACTTGCTGTGTAAACTAAGCAGCCACTATTTTCTCTAGAATATTAATCTGCTCTTGGTGGAGTGAGCAATCCCTGGAGGATCACTTCCTGGCCTGTCTCCTCCAGAAGTACAATTCTTTTCTCTCATCTCTGGCATCTTATGACTACTCTCAAGGGGTAGATATACTCCGATTGAGGTTTCCCACCTTAAGTATGGTCCTATGTCAATACTAAATCCTGTCACAACCTAAATAACAGAAAAGAGAAAAGAAAAAAAAAATAATTTGGTGTTGAGGTATATGTTCTTTCTAATTGTTAAGTAAAATTCACCTCTGTATCTTCCTTGGTGAAATAAATAATGCAAAATGTCTCCTAATGCCTTTCAGTTGGGACATAATTATTTTGAGTTCCTTGTGTTTTTTTTTTTTTTTTTTTTGTCTTTGAACAATTTATTTTATAAATACTATTACTTTGCTTTCACACTGACACGTAAGACTAAATTTACACAAATATGAGATGCTTCTCTCATATAGAAAAGGAACTTATCTTACTTAAAATATAATAAATGCAAATATTTTAAAATAATCTGAAAATTTTAAAAGCCACTTTTAAAGGGTACATAGGAAAAGACAGGCCTTGTGCAAACATTTCTGTTCTGTTGGTTGTAGTGTCAAAATCATATGGAGAGTGAATTACATCCACCCTTTTTTCATGTCTGTCCCTCCTGTTGAGTCGTTAATAAACATGATACCATGAGTATTGCATTGTTAATACTTAGCTAGGCTGGTAGCACTTAGAAAATGGTCTTGTCAAAATCACACAGAACATTCTTAAATAAGCTATTTTCTAAACACTGCATTTGCTGGTGAAAAATGTAGGTTATAAGAAAATTCAAATCCACCTAAAAACAAAAAGTCAACTATTCATAACACACAATTAATATAATACAGTATGTCTGAGTATTTGATCTATTTGGAAAAGGTATTTAATGACAATTGGCCTATGGCTATATTTTCTTGTGTTCTTATTTAGAGTTATAAAATTAACATTAAAATAACATGTATAAAGGCCAGGGAGATAGCTCAGTAGAATAAGTGCCTGCCTGGCAAGTGCAGGGTCCTAAGGACCACAATAATAATAATAATAATAATAATAATAATAATAATAATATAGATTTCTACCACAATAAATTAGAGTGATGCATATGAACAAATATTTTTGTCTTTCTATTGTGAATCTAGGAAATGCCAAAGTAAGAGACAGTATCGAAATAAAGTTGCTATCATAAGTAATATGCATCTAAAGGGGACTGATACATAAACAAAAGGAAATAGAAGATGTCTTTTTAAGTTAGATTCCTTTAAAGGCTGTACATAGAGTCAGAGAATAAACCCTCAGACAAACAAGAGGGGATGTTACTAAAGCATTGGTTGGTCGAGATTGAAAAGGCCTATCCAGGAAATCTACCTATTTAGATTAAATTCATGAAAATGTCATAGGCAATTTATACACTGAATATCAATACAATAAATAATACCAATCTATTGGAATGCTATTTTTCTCCAATGAGAAATAACTAATCAACAAATAGTAATCGATAAATGAACAAGCCAGGAGAAGTAACCAGTCTTGAAAGTCAAAGTAATAGGAAATGTGTATGAACAGAAAAAGTTGCAAAAACAAAATATGTCAAAAAATAGGACAAGAAATCATGCTTGATGAAAAGTTAACTTCCAACAAATAGAAATTCTCAAAATGATTTATTTGGACACTTTTTAAGCAATCATTGTAAATCTATTGAATTATTTTTAGTCTAATCTTCCAAATGTTTAACATATTCCATGTGAGTCTAATTTATAAAGTTATTTCTTCACCAAAGTAATTCACTCTATGGAAATTTAAATAATTTTATCATAATTCTAAAGTGAATGTATGGAAACTATATATGTACATATACTTTATATATATTTATACATTTTATTTATATAAAATACATATTCATAGTCATGTATATATAGTCATATTTCAAAGGCCCTGTCATACAAATCAAAATTGTTTCAAAATGAGAAAAGCTTTGTTCAGATATGAAAATTTAATGAACAATATCAAGTTCTACTCCCTGAAAAGGCCACACCAAAGATTTACAATGTGTTGTATCCAACACAGTTTCTACAGCCCATTTGAAAAGAAAATATCAGTAACACAACATTTTTTATAATATAAAACATGTTTTGCTCCTTTCATCATGTCCTGGATTATTCATTAGACTTAAAAGCATGAAGAGTCGGAGAAATTCTTCCATGTCCCTACCCAACCAATTGTTTCATATGTAACAGAGAATTCATATATCAAAAGGCTGGAATAATTTGAATGTGACTATATTGTTCAATAAAATATGAGTATTCTATGAAAACATAGATATAAAATCATAAAATAGAGGCCAGCAAAATAGCTCAGCAGACCAAGCTCCTGCTCTGGCATGCTCATGGACCAGGGCTCAATCCCTGGTCCTATATGTTAAGCCAGCCCCTAGGTGCACTGAAACAGCCACTAAGTCCCAGCCTGGTGGTGCACGCTTGTAATTCCAGTGCAGGGGAGGCTGAAAACAGGGGGATCACTATGAATCTGAGCTGTGTAGTGAGACCCTGTACCAAATACATAAATGAAAGAGGAGAAAAGAAACAAAAAAAAAAAAAAAAAAAAAAAAAAAAAAAAAAAAAAAAAAAAAAAAAAAAAAAAAAAAAAAAAAAAAAAAAAAAGAACACAGGGCTGGAAAGAGGAAAGATAGCTCAGCAGCATAAGAGCCTGCTTATTAACTGCAAGGTCCTATGGGACATAAAAGAACCTGTACTGTAACAGTCTACAACTCAGTGGAGTCCTAAATTTCCCATTCAAACAGATTATAGGGCTGCAGAGGAAAGTGATAGGTGATGTATACTGTGCTCAAGGAGAGTCACCTAGAGAGAAAACATTCTCTTAGGCTTTTACAGAGAGCAAACTGGTCAAGCAATGGTTGTGACTCATTCAGATGGCTGAAACTGACAACAGTTCTACAAAACGCTGTACATGGCTTCAAGGTAAATCCTGAAGCAACCTGACTGACCTTCCCAGATAAAATAGTCACATATTTTGTAACATAGGTCTTGCTTTATTTTAGTCTTAACCATCCACCCGAAAAGTCTAACCACAAGGTATGAAAAGGAAATCCGTATTATTATGCTGAGTTGTAAGAGGCTCAAGTCAACAGCCTCCAAGAATGATGAGCTGATATTCTACTACTCTTATGGACTATTGGACTATGTATACAGCTACTTTCTCTGTGCAATGAAAAGAAAGATCTGTATTAATTAATGATGTTCAGATGAGAAATCATGTCTGCATCTTGTACTCTGAACAACTATGATGAAAAGAACATTATGTAATGTATTAATTATTGTATCCGGTTTTCCAACCTGTTGTGAAATTGTCTAATTGCTGTTGCTTTCATATTAATAGTAATAAAAATAAATTTAAAATAAATAAATAAAAAGTAAAGAGAAAATTTATGCAAGGTTCTGAGTTCAATCCCTGGTAAATAAATAAATAGATAATCGTTAACACAAGTTAATTTTGAGCAGCTACAAAGCAGTGGTGCAATTCAAGCACTGAAGAGCATTCTTGGTGCATTAGTTTTAGTTTCTAGATTTTTCAAGCGTAGCCTTCACTGTCTTCCTCATCGTCGGATGCAGAGTTAACTGCCGCATAGCTTCTGGAGTCTTGCACTTGCTGAATGCACCCATAACCGCCACACCAGTCACCAGCTTCGCTGCGTGCACCTTGGGGCTGCCGGATTCTCCTGCCCCCAGCGCATGCTAAACTAAACTATATTCTTCTTGTGGTAGCTCTTGGAGACAGGTGTGTTTTTCAGGATCCATTTAATGCCATATTGTGGACATTTGTGTGCTTTTTCTTGGGGATTTAAAGTGGGCCCTGGCCAAAGTGGTGAAGACCTGCGGAGGGTTCCTGTGTAAAGAAGGAGGACGGCGACAGTCGGTAGGAGAAGCGGCTTGCTAACTAAGCTGTGGTCTGGCAGAACTGAGAGGGCTGGTGGCTGCAAGTGCGATGTTAAGGAATTTACAATGTATTAGATAAGGTAACTTTAAACAGGAGCTCCAGAAAATATGGTGAACATTTAAATTTTTTAAAATATATGAGAGTGAAGGCACACTGCCATTAATACCCCCTCAGAATAGTCCCTCGCTTCAGTCACACTAGCCCAGCCTTTCTTGCCACGCTCTGAGGCAGCCCTGGAAGTCCTCTCCATGGACGTTTCTAGTTTCACCATCGTGGTTTCTGCATCTCTGAATCTACTCAGAATATTTCCCTGTCACCATGATTCTGACCTCAGGTGAGAGCCAGCAGCTGCACAGCGCCAGATCTGATGAGTAAGGTGGCAGAGGACGCGCGGCAGTGTGCTTCGAGCGGCCCTTCGGCAGTGGCGTGGCCCTGGGCAGGCCCTGCCACAGCATTGTGATCACACCTCATGACGCCACTCAGGAAGCAGGACTCGTGACCTGCGTGGGGAAGCAGGATGAGCTGGTCAGGGCGGCTGCAGCGACGGGGAGGACGGCAGAGCTCAGCATGGAGCGCCTTTTATTCAAACAATATTAAAATCTAAATATTTCCTGCATATTTTGATGATGATTCATATAAATTCAATATTGATGAATTAAAATGTGAAAAATAGTCTTTCAGTAGAAACACACAGGAAATCAACTCAGGCATTAATCTATTAATGAAAATATAAAGCAATGTGACCAGAGATTCACAGAAATCTTAGAAGCAACGGTTTAGTCTTCACTCTCTGAGAACTCACAATTGCTTCACAGAACACAAGTGCTGCAAATAACAAGAATTTACATTTACACGTGTATGGGTGTGTGTATGTGAGATTCAGACGTGCACACACACACACACACACACACACACATGCACATATGTATGTATGTATGTATGTATGTATGTATGTATGTATCCAGAAGTTATCAGACTTGAAAACCTTCAAAAAAAATCTGCAATCTGTGAAAATATTGTAGAGGAAAAGCAAAATTAGCATTGCATTGTGACTGTGGGTAATATTTTTAGCCACTGTAATTTCCATAAGGAGTTCTAGCACATGCGGTTAATTTGCATGAGTGGCAGCTGGAGCATATTGGCTCTTTCAAAGTCACTATGATTTATCAGCTCAATAATGCATGAATTTAGACAAAGTTCCCCAATTGCCTGTATTCTTAACAGGGTGGCAGAGGGAGGATTTCACAACAGCAGCCATTCCAGATCCAGGTGAGTGGAAAGAAGTTAGATTATTTACCCAAGCTAAAAGACAGTGTTACACTCCTGTTTTATTTTTGGCTTTAGTTATTTTCCCCTGAAAATAGTTCTTTAAAAAAATGCCAGAATGACAAACAGAATCTGAGACTTTGAAATCTTGTGTTCTAGTATACAACTGGTACAATATGAAGAGAGTCAATTATAAGGTCCAGTAAAGGTACTTCTGAAACAGATTCCACTTACACAGGCAGCCTCTGAAGAGAGTAAACTATTCTTTTCTGCTTTCAATAAAAGGGAACGGAAGTCCAGAAGAGTGGCACACATCCATAATCTCAGAACTCTTGGAGGCTGAGGCAGGAGGCCTTCATTAGGGAACCCATTTTTCCCACTTAGGGACTTAACAAGACCCTGTGTCAGAAGGAGTGCGGAGTAACTCGGAGCAAGTGAATGAATGAATGGATATCTATTAAGCCCCACATTTCGGTTCATCCAATGACCCACAGGAAATATCTCCTTTTACTTGTCTTTATGTTGTGTTTCTTACTGGGATTTGAGCACAAGGTGGCAGAAATGTAGTTTCCAAGTGGGGTCTCCA
This sequence comes from Myocastor coypus, assembly GCA_004027025.1. NCBI lineage: Eukaryota > Metazoa > Chordata > Mammalia > Rodentia > Myocastoridae > Myocastor > Myocastor coypus. The sequence continues at coordinate 12,866 of PVJA010045435.1, forward strand.
ATCCTCACGTGGTGGATTGACGACTAGTGGTCAGTTTGTGACCCCAACTGAACTGAACCAGTGTGACGCTCGATGTGGGAGGCCCACTGGAGGATTGTTGCCAACTGGCAAACAGCGGAAGGTGAGAAGCTGTAGGGAGCTCCAGGGAGCTGTTGGTCTTCCTAGAGGAGCTTCTGGTTTTCCTGATGAGGTTGGATGCTAACATCATTGACAGAGCTTCAGACCTTGTTGTCCCTTAGAATGGCCGTGGTTCACTTTGGAAGAGCTCTGCTCCTCGCCTTGAGCATCGCTTGCTGGCTCTGGAGGTGAAGGTGGTGCACCGCTCCACCTCCTGGAGAAGTTGGTCACATAGGCTTTCCTCATGGAACTCAGCCATCCCCATCCTCAGAGGAGCTCTGGACCACGGTGTTGCTGAGGATAGTAGCTGTGCTTTTGCGGGGAGCTCCAGTCTTTCTTTGAACTTCACTTCCTGGTTGCAGTTCAGATCCTTCAGGCTGCCAGCACCAGTCCTTCATCCCTCTGGCACAGACTTTCTAGCTTCCACCAGCGACCTTTGGGACTCGCCTTCTCAGCCATCCCATCCCACCCCGTCCACCCATGAAGCCATACCGTCTCCCACAGAACGGATCGCTGGCTCCAAAAATGTTGGGACTACTGGTATACAAAACCTCAAACATGGACTTTGAGGGGAAGGAGAGCGAGGCAGAAGATATGGAAGAGGTGACAAATTTAACGTGCTGCAAATGAGGAAATAACCAGTAGAACTGGGTGTTCGACAACCATTGGGATAAAGAACAGAGATGAATTTTTGAAGATTTAAAGATTTTGTGCCACAGTGACTAGAAAAATAACTGCTTTAGACCCAGCAAGTACTTCAAATTTAGATGTTCAAAGGTCCTTTAAGCATTGGTGGGGACAGATGATCAAATTCACTATCTGATGAGCTGCCACAAGAGACAGTGCGTGCATGTCATAGCCTGAGGATTTCCACCACCTTTCCATGTGAGTGTAACACAAAGGGCACTGAAGACGAAAGTTCATGAGACCCACTCGGGTCAGTCACCCTCCTTCCAAGAAGCCAGGAGTCGACCCCACAACACCACCCAGCCATCGCCCAGCCAGTACCCCAGGTAGCCCAAAAATGAGGCAGCAAGCTTCCTACCCCCAAGGCCACGACAGTACGAAGAGCAACTCACTTATCGTGTTTTAAATCTGAGGTACTGGGGCCCGGCGGGATGGCTCAGTGGTCTAAAGCACCTGCTTGGGAAAGCTTGGGCAGCTTCAGGGACTGTGGTTCAATCCCCGGCACCACATGCTGAGCCAGCCCTGCCCTGGGGTGGGCTGAGCCGGCCGTAAAACATGAGTGAGTAAACAAATAAAGGTTCTGAAACAAGAAATAAATAAATAAATAAATAAATAAATAAATAAATAAATAAATAAATAAATATTTTTTAAAAAATCTGAGGTACTTCTATCTCAGAGACCAGGTCTGTGAAGACCAGCAGGGAAACCAGGAATGGGGGTGCCTCACATTGGCCACAAAGTTTGTGAGTTTAGATTCCACAAGGTTTACTAACTCCAGTCTCAGACCAGCCCCTTGTTTTATATTTGAGAAATACAAAACTTTATTGAGTCACTGCAGAATAAAAACAGGGGCCAAGAGCCGTGACTCAGTCTCAAACCTGGGCGCTCTCTTGATAATCTCCCTTTATTTTTACTTTCCTTTGTTATTTTTTAAAGAGAATACCAAAAATATTTTAAAAAAATAAAATAGAAACAACACAGAACTTAACTGAACACCGTGATAGCAGTTCAACAAAAGTTGGTATGGTGCACATGTTTGTCTTCAGGTTAGTTGTTCAGATTACCAGCTATAAGGATGCAAAACTGGTCTGAAAATATAAAAACTTAAAAAGGTCAAAAAAAAAAAAAAAAGTCAGAGAATTAGTTGCTCTTTTCAATAAACCAGCAGAAATCAGCAGTCCAATTGTGCACGCTGCCCTGTGCACACACTCACGTATTTCTCTTCCCCTTCTTGTTTGCTTTTCTCCTTTTCTGCATCCCAGTTGTTCCTTCCCTTTGAATAATTTCTTTCTCATTCACAGTATCTATTTAGGCTTCAGATTTTTATTTACTCTTGCAGGTTCTTACACTAGCAAGACCAGATGGTGTTTACACATGAGGGTCTGCTTTCTTTCCCTTATGAGTATGGTCTCTGGTAGCCTCCATTTACCTATAAAAGCCTCAAGTTTATATTTTTATAGCTGTTAACACTGAACTGCACAAAATACTACAGCTTTTTCATCCCTTCCTCACTCACTGGGCATCCGGGTTGTTCCCACGACTTAGCTATAAACATGAGTGCACGTATATCTCTGCTGCATGATGTTTTCAGTTCTTTTGGAACTGTTATTACCCAGGAGGGTAATAACTGACTGGAATGGGTTTGGTACTCTCTTAATCGGTAACTCTCAAACTTTTCTCAGCCTCCGTACCCCATGGAAGTCTCACTGAAAAGTAGTTCTACTCCAAGATTTGCTCAGACCACAGGGCTTGGATAAGACCAGAGCACTGATGCTTTAAGAAGTTCCTGGGGTAGCCGGGCAAGGTGGTTCATGCCTGTAATCCCGGCACTAGGGAGGCTGAGTCAGGAGGATTGGTGTGAGTTCGAGACCAGCCTGGGCTACAAAAGTGAGGTCAAGGCCAGCCTGAACGGCATAGCGAGACCCTGCCTCAAAAAGACAAAAAGACAAAAAAAAA
>PVJA010045436.1:0-15553 GCA_004027025.1 Myocastor coypus
GTGTGTGCGTGTGTGTGTGCGTGTGTGTGTGTTGGGGATTGAAACCAGGACTTTCACCTGCAGCTCCATCCCTAGACCTTTAAAAAATATTTTGGAATTTTGAGACAGAGTCAAAGCCACTCAACTGGCTCGGCTGGACTGCAGTGTGAGACCCTCCTGTGTTACTCTCCAGAATGCTGGCTTTTCAGGATGTGCCACCGCTGTGGGCGGGGCTTGTGTTTTAATGGGAAGTGTAACAGAACCAGCAGAAAACAAACCAGCCTAGGTCAATTGCTTATTCTCACCAACATCTTGAATTTCTGTGTTACTGCCATCACGTTGAGGCAGCACTCGATGGGTAGACAGGTGTGTCTGGTGGTGAACAGACAGGGCATGGAGAACCCAACAGGTGCTCCTAGCATCAGCTGAGCTCTAGGACCTGGATGCAGCCAGGAGCTCGGACACGCCTGTCCACTAGAACCAACTGTGTTGTCTCACACTTGACCTTCCGTCATTAACAGAGCCACCAGAGACCGAAGCCTCAGCCGTAGAACTCTCATCTGATAGTCCCCAAGTTATTATTGAATAGAAAAATGTTAAAATAAAAAAATTTTAAAAAACATCTTTCTCCTTGGCTTCTGCATTTCACCTCTGGTTAGCTTATGAATTTTCTTTCTCTTGTTTGAATTCTTCATTTCAAGGATTCTGCTTCCTAAGATCTACAAAATTCTAGCCTCTAGTCTAGTATCAGTTACATAGTTTCTGACTTTATTTTTTATTTATTTATTTATTTATTTTTTGTGGGACTGAGGTTTGAACTCATGACCTTGCACTTGCAAGGCAGACACTTGTGCCACAGAGCTAACTCCCCAGCCCCCAACCTAATCTTTAATGCTTTGTTAAACTAAGCTACCTCATGTAATGTCCACCATTCTCCTTTTCAAGCAGGAATAAAAGTGTGATCAGAGTTGCTTAAAACTTCCTTTAGAAAGCAGGGGGATCCATCAACATGCCGTTTTGACTTGAGCACTTGCAAACACACCCTCGGGCTAAGTAGGATAATAGCGAATATAATGCTTGCTGTGGAAATGAAATTTTCTGCTTTTCCTCTGGCTCATTTAAACCTATCATGCGACTTCAGCCGAGGTCCACAAGCATTGCTTTGTTCAGTCCATAATGTTTACGTCTCTCCTTCAGCATCTCACTACATCGTGCTTGAATATAAACGACTGAGATTTGTTTCCCTCTGTTGGAATTTCTAAATAACAGCTCTGCATATTATAACTTTAAAGATGTGTCATGGCAGCTGCAAATAACTTTTTAAAAGAAACTTTGTGCAGCGAACTATCGCGTTTCATCTACCCTCTGGCAAATGGCTCTGGCTGCTTGGCCCCGGTTCAGCCTTCGTTTTGCAAACCAACTTCCTGCAGCACGAGAATACACATTTTCCTAGGCCAAATATTGCAAAGTGGACACCAATTTGGGACTCGCAGCGCTTTGCAGCTCTCCAGCTTTTGGACATATGAGCATTAAAAATGCCAGATTTCTGTTTTTCCTGCCAAGCATTGATGCTCTGGAGGCGGAAAGGCTGAGCGTCTCAGTTCTTGCGCACGCTGGCTGCCAGGACTTAGCTGTCCTTAAGAAGCAGTCACTCCAGGCCAACAGCACCGCGGCTCCAGCCCATCACCCACTGCTGAGCAAGACCCGGAAGGGTCAGTGACTCCCGCAAGGGCTGTAGCAAAGCAGGAAAGCGAGGTTGGGAGACCAGGGGACCCTGGCGGGGCAGAAATCTCATAAAAAGGGAAACCCAGCTTTCTGCTTCTTCGCTTGGTTTAATTTTATCAGCTAGTTTACGCTCTCCCTTCCTAAGTCTCCACCTTCGCAGGATTGGGGTACAGTCTGAGCAGGTCTCAGCCGCTCTTTCCTCCTCCTCCTCTGGTGCTTCCTCGTGCTGCTCACCTCTCGCATGACCCAAACACCTGGTCCAACTGAGCTTCCCCCAGGAAACGCAGTCGTCCCCTTGGGGCTGCACGGGTGCAGGCTTTCAGCTGCTGAAGAAAGGTATTTGCTGCTGTAGCCCGGGTTCCGCTCTCTTCTTGGGCACTTGCTACACTCGGGAAAACGTATTTCCCGCAGCTGCCTGCGGATACCCTTTCCAGTTCGCCACGTGTCAGCTGTGTGGCTTTCCTGCCGGAAGGGAAAGGGAAGGTGTATTCGTATCATCTGACCTCATCTCCAGCAAAATAAAGGTGCCAGGCCCTGTCCTTTCCACACAGTGACCTCTGGAGACAGTCCAAAGAAAAGCTGCGAGGGCGCTGCACTGCGGAGGCAGTGGAGGAGCCGAGGAGGACGCGCGTCCAGAACGTGCCGGCAGGTGCCCGCAGTGAGCGTCAGTGTCCCCTGGCGCGACGTTCGGGAAGCACGGGAGGGCCAGAGATCAGGGACACCTGCAAGGACCCTGGGCAAGGCGTGGGATTTGGGGTGCATCTTGTAGTCTGGGTCTTAACCATCCTCCCGAAGTCCCACAGTGGCACTCATGAAAGGGCGCTATCTTTAACAGCTAGGCCTTAGCTGGCGAAAACGCCCTTCTAGACCCTCCCGGTGCCGCATCTTGCTCCTCCCTCCCTCTTGCTTCCTCACCACTGGGTGACCAATTTTGCCTTGCCCTGTGCTCCCACCACGGTGTCGCACATGTCACAGACCCAGAGCAATAGAGCTAGCTGGCCATGGACTGGAGACTCCCAAGCTCTGAGCCCAAAGAAACCTTTTCTCTTCACAAGCTGTCGCTTTTAATTAATTTGTTATAGCAACAGAAAACCGACCAGCACAGAGGAGCAAGGAGAGTCAGGCTCACACGGGACGTGCTAACTTCGAGGTGCCTGGTGGCCAGCAGATGGGAGGTGCTGTGAAGATAGCACACACGGAAGATGCATGTATTTCGGAATTTAAAACCTTAACTTCTTTCATTTGTAACGCATAACCAGAAAAAAAAAAAAAATCATTTGTAACCACGAGAGCATCAACAAATAGGTAAATAATGCTTGAAGGAGAAACGTGAGTTTTTTTTCTCGGAAGTTTCCTAACCTGTCGACAATTCTCTTCTCTGCCAAATTCTTGGTAATTGCACCAAGATATTGAAGAAGAAATGATCTTTCCTTAAAGCTGTGACCTACTGCTGTGCTCTGCAGGTTCGTAAGTAGGAGGACTTTGTAGAATTTCTTAGTGGACTCATACGTTTAATCACCTAAAGCCACCTATGTTCAATTTTGAGTTTTTATCATTTTAATTCATATATGAATTCTCTAACCTTATTGTGATTTTGTATGGTAGGACATTCAAGAACGTTGTCAAAATAGGCGAACTCTAATTATTAAACCTATACTTCAGCTAAAAGTAACTATAGACGTTTTTACTTCCTGTAAGTCAGGAAATAAAAACTGGCCCAGGTTGCAGAGGTGAGCCCTGGGGGCGGGGTTAGCACTGTCTCTGGCTGGGCTCGCCACCTGGGTCTGCCCATGACCACATGGACAGCCCGCTTTTCCTGAGGTGAGGAGCAAGGTGCTCCTCTGCTGTCCTCTGCTGAAAACCAGAAGAGGCGTCTGCAGGTGGAACCCAGTCCAAACTGTTTACCTGGCAAAGAGGATGTGGAGAGGGTGTGAGTGGCTTGTGTATGGTCACCTAGTGAGAGCTCCCTTCTGTCTTATCCTTGAAAGTCTCATTTGTGTTTGGCACTTTTCTGGAGAAAGTTTTGCTCCTTGTGAAAATGATAAAATGGAATTGGTTTTCAAATGTCAAACCCCAAGAATTTCTTTCCTCTGTTGTTCTAGAATGCATGCTTGTTCAGAGTTGTAGGAGGGTCACTGGATGTAGAGAGCCTAGGGGTGGGACAGCGAGCACAGGAGGCACTAGCTGGAAGCTGCCGCTATGGCCTGGATGAGTTTCTGAGGTCGTGGCTGTGGACATGTAGGCAGATAAGGAACAAAACACACTCAGAAGGCCTCAAGGGCAGGGACCAAGCGTGCAGGCACTGGGTACAGCACTGAGGCTGGCGCCAAGTGGTTTCTCAATGATCAACATTAAGTGGAGAAGCAAATTAGATATGGAGAGAGAGGAGAGGGAGATTTTAGGACCTATAGGTTTCTGATTTCCGTTCTTAAGGGGAAGGGGCCTTTGTGTCCTGTGCAATGAGAAGCCCAGAAGAAAATGTACGCTTGAAAGGAAGAAACGGGCTTGAGGTTCTGCTGAGCCTGGGATGCTCAGAAGATACTCAGGCAGGAGTTCCAGGGAAGAAGTCAGGCATATGGCCCTCCGAGGGGAGACTTGGAGTGACAAGAGTGCTTGCTGTTGACTCATGGTCATGAACCATCAGCAGAGCGAGAAGAAATGTAGATTGATAGGTAGACCTGGTGTGAGCCAGTGTCCAAACTGGTCCAGCAGCTGTTCCTCTTTCCTGGAGCAGCCTTGACCCAGCCAGGTCACAGTCAAACCCTCGCCTCCTTGAGTCAGTGTTCAAATGTCACCTTCTCATCAGCTTTGCCCTCACTGCCCTGCTTTTGCCGTGTCTTTTCCTTGAGTTTCTATTGTCCTTCTGCTTTGATTTTCCCCATAGTACTGTCTAATACACACACTGATCCCTAGCTCTGTGTGCCTGCTTATGCCCTGCAGAAACCATACTCTAGGAGTACAGGGTTTTGTGTTTTCCTGCTTTGGTCATTGCTTGAAATTCAGTGCACAGAAAGGGTCATGCGCAGAAGTGCTCACAGCACCTTTGTGTGAACAGAAGGCCTGGGAAGTACGAAGAAGGGGCATACAGAGGAAGCAAAGGTCAAAGCTGAAAGTCAGAACACATGACCAGCAATGAAGCAAGAGATATTAACATCCCAAGGACCCATAGGTGAGCCGGGACGTACCTAGTGTGTAACTAAAAGCAAGGGCAAGCTTGCATTGCCTCGAAACTTCTGGTCAGATCCCTGCTCAGGGGCACGTGGGTCCCTGAAGAAGGTCTCTAATACTAGGCTCATTGGCTGACTTCAGGTCTGAGGTTACCAGGAAAAGTGTTTCTTTCAGGAATATCTCATAGCCTTCCTTTACAATGCTCAATTCTGCAACCTCTAAAGGCACTGGAGACCACCTCATAGTGCGGCCACCTCCTCAAGTGGAAGCAGTCACTTCATGGTGGTAACTGAGGCTGCCCCCCCCCCCAAGTAAGAGCATTCACTTCAAGGGAGTCTACTGCCCTCAGCCACGAGGAGTCCTCTAAGTTACGACACCAGAACTGAACTAATGATCAATTCAGCTCTAAACCAGCTCACTAGAGCCAGCTCAGTCTTTCATGAGCAAGCTGATCTTCATCAAACCTGTGTGCACATCCTTTTCTGATACTGGAACCCTGTCTGTATTCTTTGTGTTCAAATTCTGCCTGAAGAATCTGCCGAGGTCTCATAGAGAGACACTTGGAAATGCTTTTCCATACTGAGAATGAGTATATCTGTCCCACAGAGTGGGTTGCAGCCCCCATGGACCCCTGTAGGGACATGAACAGCACGGATAGAGGGAGAAAAGACACAGGATGAAAACATGGCCTCGTATCAAAACTGTTCCATTTTTAAAGAAGAGGACAAGTTCTATTGGTAAGAACTGAAACGTCCACTGAATAAAAACGATATTAATTTTTAATTTAAATGGAGGAAAGCCTGCAGCCACGGCATACTCCGAGTTCTTCCATGTGTGAGGGTTTTTGTGGAAACCTTGTTCTCACAGAGGAAGCCGGAAGTAAGGAAAAGCTCCAAGAGCATCCGTTCTTAGGAGATTTTTAGGCTTGAATCATGCACTAGGGGAAGTTTGGATAGTTTGGATAAAGCTCAGATACTTATCTGAATGTCAGGCAGATTACTTAAATAAAACCAAGTACAATAAACTATATTCATTACTTAAAGACAAACAAATATTTTAAAATGCTCTAATGACACACCCAATGTTTAGTGACTAATCTTTGGTAGCCTTTCAAATGGGGAGACTATATAATAGGATTTTGTTGTCCTTGTATTTATTAGGGAAAACATTAAATAAGTAATGTGAATCTGTGTTTGACACTTAATAAGCCAAGATGTCGGTGTGATACTAAAAGTGTTATTCTACTAGCCATAGGGTCTGTGAAATTTGAAAATAAGACTAAGGGCTTTAAGGCAGAAGACACGTAGTAAGTAACTTTAAGTGTGTCTTGGGTGCACTGCAGCTATCTTTTGACCATAGTATGTGATTAAAGCTCATAACCTACTCTTATGAACTTAGCAGGCTTTTGGTTTTGACCTACAACAAAACAAGCCCAATGACATAGAATAGAGATTTTATATTGGGTTGCATTACAGCACGATGCAAGAGAACAAAATGGTTCCTTTCTGTTTATATAACGTCCACTGAACTTGGTCAACATTTAAAAGCAGTCAGCAGATAATACACACTCTGGGAAGCAACCCAGTAAGAGAGGCTTAAATACATGGTATAAATCAGAGTTGGGTTTTGACTGCATTTATGGTTTGGCTAACACCTTAAGCCAGTTTTCACATACTCAGATTCAGCAAAATTTGCCGTGTGCATTGTACAACGCAGCTCCTCTGCCTTTTAAATGAGAGCGCATTTCATAGGAAGTGGAATCTCTGGATCTTTATGCCTTTTGTAGCAGACTCACCACCATGCCTCATGAAATGCTGGTACCTTCCGGAAGGTCAACAGGACCGACTTTCTTAAAAGGGTAACTTGCACGAGGGGTGCTTCAAACTATAACCTTGTCTTATTCTGAATTTATGAAATGTTGAAATCTACCTTGCTTTCTAGGACACTGTGGTCCAGGCAATGCTGTCTTTTATCTGGAACTAAAATACATTATGTCAGGAAAAACTCTCTGGAAAAAGCAGAAATGTGAACAAGCTTTCCTTCAAACTGTGACCGCACATTTATTTCTTCAAGAAACTAGGAAGATGTTTTTCTCCCCTTGTAACTATTATTGCTTGTCAAATAAACATTTATTTTTCACTTTTATAATAAAATAAAGGTAGTTTTTATAGTTATTTTTTACTGTTAGATAGAAATCTGGGATGTATCCTGATGCCAAAAAAATGTTAAAGGCCCCAAAATGTACACATGTTTGGGGGTTCCAGGTGGCATTTCAGGGCTTAAACACTGGATCAGATTTAAATCAGGTTAATTACATCTCTTCCCTCAGACATTTCTTTCTTTGTAGTGAAAGCAATCAGAAGCCTTTCTTCTCACTGTTTAGACTGTGCCCCACTCTGTCGTGGCCCTCGGAGCCTGGCCGTGCTGTGTGCAGCAGAACTTCTTGCTTATGCCACTCTTCCCTCCCCACTCTGCCCCACCTCTTTCACTAGGGAACTTCTGATCTTGATTCTCAAAAGCCTGGCATCTCAGAAAGTTTTGTGGTCACAAATTAAGCAAAGTAGATTCAAGCCAATGGCATCATTTTGACCAAGGGAAGAAGAGGGCCATTAGTATGTTTTGGTTTTCCATGAGAGGTCAGGGAAGGGCCAAGGCCTTACATCCTCATTGCCCCAGGGACTGTACACTTCCAAGGGCCTTAGGGAGCAGGCTCCTAACAGCACAGGTTAACGGAAGTCATGGAAAACAAAATGATTGCAAGTAAGCAGCCTTGGAAATCTGCGAAGGGAAGTAAAACAAAAGGTTGCAAATTCATTGAATGAACGTCGATTTTCTAGAATTCTTTTTAAAAAGTGTTGGGATATGAGGGTTTAAGAGGAACAAGGAGATGCTCAAGTGAACTAGCTTGCACACAAGTTCCTAATTTATGATCTGTTATGTTATGCAATGGTATTCTTTGCTCCTATGGTCTAAAGTAGAAAACCGTTAGTTACTAATGGTTGTCAATTTATAAATTTTGTTTGATGTTATTATTGCTACTTGTACTACTGTAGCTAGGATGTAATTTCTTTCTTAACCATTTGCTCTTCCTTGCACAATAATATTGAGAAACACCAAGGTAATAATCTCACCAAAGCCCTACACAGAAGATGGAAGACAGTGCAAAAAAGAAACCAGCACCCCACCCTCAATCAATATAAAGGAAGGATCTCTGAACAGACACAAACCAAAGCACACAGGAAACATCCCTAAAGGACAAATTCTTCCTAGAGTGACTCTGATAGAAGTGATATAGCTACCTACCATCAACATTTCACAAGAATTATCAAAGAAATCAAAATGAAGAGTTATTCCTGAAATAGACAATGGCAGGATGAAGGAGAAAAATGCAATCTCAGGACACAGCCCACCGAAAACAAACCCAGGAGACATTAGCATAGGAGAAATTGGAAGTCAAACACCTAAGATCTCTGAAATGATTGCAACCAAAGTACAAAAACAATTTCAGACGGGTATGGAGCAAATCAGATTAGGAAAAAACCTCGTAGGTTAAAAAAAAAGATAACTATAATGAACAGATTGCTGAGCATATCTGAAAAAGACACTGATAAAAAAGAGGAGCATAGAAAAGTGATGTAAACCCTGAATGACTAATGTAAGAAAGAATGAGAATGCATCAAAGGGATTCAAAAAGATAATTTCAAAGGACATTAAAAATCCCATTTGAAAGCTAGCAAAACCATTTGAATGAAACAGAAGATAGACTTTCAGACCTTGAAGATATCGTAGGAGCTAGCAACCAAAAAAAGAAAGATCTCTTAAAAGCAACAAGAAAGCAGAAAATAATAGTTTAACAGTTACAAGATGATGAAAAAATGAAGAGCATAATACTAAATGGTGTCAGTGAAAAAGAAGGAGCTTCCAGGAGATGACTCAAAGCCATAAGCACTTACCTGGCAAGTGCAAGGTCCTGAGTTTGATGCCCAGTGCAAATGAAAAAGAAGAAGAAGCAGGAGGAGAAGGAGGGAGAAGAGAAGAAGAAGTCAACACAAATGACATAAAAAGAATATTTGCATATGTAATGGCGGAATGCCTCTTGAGAAAAGGAAAGAATATGACCTACAGAAAAGGGAAGCAGATAGAACCACAGATAGACTAGCCAAAATAAATCTACACCCAGATACACAAGATCCCATAAGTTTAGCACAGGTGCAACATGCTGAAAGCTTTTAGAGAACAGGAAGGCATCATTTTTAAAACAAAGTCCATCAGGTCACAGGATACTTCACAACATAACAGTTAAGTCAAGAACAGCATATAGTATTTCAGGTCCTAAAAGAAAATAACTTCCAGCCCAGATTGAAATAGCCTGAAAAATTATCTTTGAAAATTAATAGAGAAACAAATTCCTTCCTTGACAAAGACCAACTAAAGAAATTCATGACCACCACAACAACTCTAAAAGAGTACTGAAAAATATTCTAGAATGAGATAAAAATGAGCACAACTCCAAGAGCAATAAGAGAAAGAAACCACCAAATAGGGCAAGCAGTTAAACATAGGAATAGGAACAGGAGGGAACCTCCAGCAGGAAAACAGCATCAGAAAGATGAGCCAATGCATATCAGTTGTAACTACCAATATAAATGACCTCACATCACCAATTAAAAGAAATAGACTGACAGAGTGGATCAAGAAACAAAATTCAACAATATTCTGTATACAAGAAACATATTTAACACAAAAGGAAATTGATAGTCTGAAAGTAAACAGTGGAAAACAATACTCCATGTACCAGGAACTCAGTAAGCATCTATAGCACCAGGGGTATGTATGCTGTCGGCAGGCAATATGAACTTCAAATGAAAAATGATCAAAGGAGTTAAGTGCGATCACTACCTGCTTGTTAGGGGAAAACTTCATGAGAAAGACACACAAATATGCATCCACCAAATATGAGAGGACCCCACTATAGAAAACAAACTTTAAGAATATGTAAAATCAAATAACTGTAATGATTTTAATGGAGGAATTTAACATCCTGTTGTCTCAAACACGTAGGTTAACTAGACAAAAAATTAGCAAAGGGAAAGCAGAACGGAACCAAAGTTTTGAACAAACGGACACAGTGATATTTATAGTGTTCCACCCAATGGCATCTGAATATACGTTCCTTTCAGCGTCACATGGGACATTCTCTAAAATAAACCAGTACTAGTCCATAGATCATGCCTATGTAAACGCAAGAAAAATGAAATTATCCCGTGCATATTATCTGACCACAGTGCAATGAAACTGGAAATTAATGACAAAAGAAACTGAAAAAAAAAGAAGACCCAAACTGATAGAAATTAAATAATATGCTCCTTAGCAACTAAATGGGTCACCGATGAAATTAAATAAGACATTAAAGAACATCTATAAGCCAGCAAAAATTCCAGCACAACTTACTGCAATTTGTGGGATACAATGAGAGGAGTTCTCAGAAGAAAATTTATAGTGGTGAACTCGTATTAGAAAATCAAAATGAGAATAAGTAAATATCGTAATGTTGCACCTGAAACTTCTAGAAAAGGAGACCAAATCAAGCACAAATCCAAAGACCAGAGGAAATTATAAAGATCAGAGTAAAAATTCAAGTAATTTAGATGACAACCACAATATAAAGAATTAAGGAATCAAAGAAGTGGTTCTTTGAAAGATTAAGCAAAATTGATCAATCCCTAGGTAATCTCATCAAAAAAAGGAAAAAAATTCAAATTAAAGCAATAAGGAATTTAAATGGTGAAATCCCTACAGACCCTGTGGAAGTTCAGAAAATCGTCATTGCCTGCTTCAAAATTCTTTGCTCTCACAGGATGGAAAACACAGAAGAAATGGTCAGATTCCTAGATAGGCATAAATTAGCAAAACTAATCAGGAAGATACAAAATTTCTGAATAACCAAATATAAGTCAATGAAATTGAAAATGTAATAAAGAAAAAAAAACTTAGCAACAAAGAAAAAAGCAGGTCCTAATGGATTCATAACAGAATTCTACAAGAAATTTAGATCAAATTTAATTTGAATACTCCTCAAACTCTTCAAGAAAATTGAAAAGTAAGCAATATTCCCAAATTCATTTCTGGAGGCAAGTATCGTACTGATACCAAAACTAGAGAAAAATCCACCCCCCCCCAAAAAAAAGAATAACAAGTCAATCTTTCTTGTGAACATATATGCAAAAGTCCTCAATAAAATACTAGCAAATTGAATGCAACAAATAATCTGAAATGTTATACATCATGGCCACGTGGTATCCATCTATGGATGTAAGGATGGTTCAACATATATGTGAACCTAAAAATGTAATACACCATTTCAGCAGATCCAGAAATAAAAAACAACAATAGATGCAGAAAAAGCTTTTGAAAAAGTCCAACATTCATTCATGATAAACACTCCACAGGAAATTGGAATAGAGGGACTCTATCTCAATTTGATAAAAACCATGTAAGAGAAAACGACAGCCAACATTATCCTTTCTTTTTTTTTTTCTTTTTCTTTTTCTCTTTCTTTCTTTCTTTCTTTCTTTCTTTTCTTTTTTCTTCTTTCTTTCTTTCTTTTTCTTCTTTGTTTCTTTCTTTCTGTTTTTTCTTTTTTGGAAGGGTTTACAGGGTGTTCATTCCTAGATTGGACTTATAATCTGATGTTTTCAGCCTCCCAAGAGCTGAGATTACAGGAGCACCACCACATCCAGTCTCAATTGCAGTCTCAGTGTGCCCCAGGGGTGGGCTAGCACATCCTAAATGAAAAAAAAAAAAAAAAAAAAACCCTGAAAACTTTTACTCTAACATCAGGTACAAGACAAGAATGTCTGCTATCACTACTCTCATTCGATGTAGTTCTGAAAATACTAGCCAGCGTTATTAGACAAGATGTGAGAAATAAGAATACAAAATGGAAAAGAAGGAGTTAAACTATCATTATTGACAGTTGACGAGATACTCTATAAGAAAGACCGGAAAAGCTCTATTATGACTCCTAGAATTAATAAGCAAATTCATTAGCATAGCAGGATAGAAAACTCAACACGAAAAAATGCTATTCTACACAAATAATAAACTTACTAAGAGAGAAAAACTAGGGAAACAATATTCTTAACAGTAGCATCCAAAAATTACTTAGAAATTAATCTAACAAAGTAAGTAAAAGATCTATATAATGAAAATTACTATACCTTGATAAAAGTAATAGAAAAGGACTTCAGAAAATGAAAAGATATTCTTTGTTCCTGGATAGGAAGAACCAACCTTGTGAAAAAGGCCATACCTTAAAATTATCATACAGATTTAATGCAATCCCTATTAAAATATCATCAGACTACCTTGTAGATGTAGTCAGACTACCTTGCAGATTTACCTTGTAAAATTCATTTGAAACCAGAAAAAACGTAGGAGAGCAAAGGCAGTTCTAAGCAACAAAGGCAAGGCAGGTGTCATCACAACTCCTGACTTGAATTTATATTACAAAGCTACAGTAATAAAATCAACATGGTACTGAAAAAAAAAAAAAAAAAAAAACAGCTTTGAGGCTCAATGATTAAAAGATGATAGGGCTATGGTGATAACTCAGCAGCCTTAGCACCTGCCTGGCAATAGAAAGGACCCAGGTTTCATCCGTCGTGCTGCATATTGTGCTGGCCCAGACCTGGGCCCATGAAGTGGGCCAATGAAACCAGACATGGTAGCACATACTTGTAATTCTAGCACCGGGGAGACTGAGACAGCAGGATCACTATGAGTCTGAGCTGCATAGCAAGATCCTGTACTAAATACATAAATTTAAAAAAAAGATGATGAAGTCTCAACTACAACCATGTTATGTTTGACAGGGGGATCAAAGAGGTTCACTAGAAAAAAGATAGTTTTTTTTTAACAAATAGTGCTGGAAAAAACTGACTCTCCACGTGCCAAAAGCTAACTAGACCCAGGTCTGTCACTATGCAGTACACCAAAGTAAAAAATGGATTAAAGACCTAAACATTAAAACAGAAATACAAAATCTACTAGAAGGGGGAGTAGATGGAACTTTTGAAGACATAGAGATAGGCAGAGTTCATGAATAAAAACCAAACTTCATGGGAAATACTTCAAAGAATCAACAGCTGGGATCTCATCTTACTGAGAAGTTTTTGCACAGCAAAAGAAATTGCCAACTGAGTGAAAAGACAACCTACATATTTGGAAAAAAAAATCTTAACCAACAGTCACTCAGACAAAGGACTTATATCAAGCATATAAAAGAACTAAAAAAAAAAAAAAAAAAAAAAAAGTTAGGCCCTCCAAATTCAAAGGCCCAATCCAAAAATGGACATCTGAGAGGAATACATACTTCTCAGAGGAAGAAAAACAAATGGCAAATAAATACATGAAAAGAATTTTTCCACAATTGTGGTCATTCAAGAAATTGAAATTAAAACAACACTCAGACTGAATTTCACTCCAGAAAAAAAAAATGGGCTAGAAAAAAGAACTCAACCAATACCAAATATTGGGGAAGTTGTGGGGAAAAAGGAACCCTTCTCCACTGTTGGTAGGAGTGTAGACTGGTACAGCCACTATAGAAATCAACATGGAGACTCCTCCAAAATCTAGCAGTAGAAGTCCCATTCAGCCCAGCTATTCCCCTCCTGGGTATTTTTCTAGAACAATTGAAAACATCATACACAGTGATATATACACACCCATGTTTTTGGCAACAGAACTTGCCATAGCTAAATCTACAAAGTAATCTAAAGGCCCATCACTTGAGGACTGGATATAAGAGAAGTGCTATTTTTATACAATGGACTATTATTCAGGTATAAAGAAAGATAAACTTGAGGCTTTTATAGGTAAATGGGTGCAACTAGAGTCTACCCTCATAAGAGAAATAAACCACACGGACATGTATAAACATCACATTGTCTCCCTACTGCAAGAACTGGAAAGAATTAGTAAAATCTGAAATGTACAACAGATATGGTAGAAGGAAAGGAGACTGAACATAAGGAATAACAATTGAAATGAGGGAAGAGAGAAAAGTTAGTTAAAAAGGAAGGAAAAAAACTGTACTGCTATTTTCTATCAGTTTTTTGAAAGTAGTAGTTAACGTTTAAAATTTTTCCTTTGACCACTTTTATGTACTAGGATCTGCAATCCGAGCCACTGCCTTGAGGACAGCAGTGGGCAATATAGTGACCACTGTTGAGGAGCTTTCATCTTGTTTTTAAAAATGTTCATCTTTTGTAATGTCTTATCTATTATCTTATACTCTCTTTAAAATAATATTTTAAAAATAAAGACGATAAAGAAAAAAATTCAAGGTTTATGGAAAGGAAGAATTAATATTCTCTTTGACTAGTCTTACAAGCCTATATCCAGCAGTCTGAGCAATAAATTTGATGATAACAATATGTAATGCGACCACCATGGTTAATTGGCCTGTTCTTGTTTTGAAATCCTGTACCACTTTTATTGTCTTATGGTGCTTTGTTTATGCCTTTGTTCTTGTTATTTGTTGTTGTTTTTTTCTCTTTAAATGTGAAGAAAAAAGAAGTGTAAGAGGGCTAGGAGCACAGGTCAGCAGCACAAGGCCCGCCTGACAAGTATAATGTCCAAGTTGATTTCCGAGAGCATATAAAAAAAAAAAGTTCAGGAGCTTTAGGGATTTGGCTGAGGGATTTAAGACATTACAAATAATTAATCTGCAAGTTTTTGGCTGAAGTTCTTTCAGGGATGCTGAATATTGTCATTTTATCAGCTTCTGGTTCCCGAAAGCCAGTGGCAAGTGGTGGGCTGAAGGCTGAAAACCGAGTGATTGTGACACCCATCCGGCAGGGGACGCTAACTTCTCAGCTCCCTCAGTGAGCCAGTGCTACTTGCTGGAGGCCAAATGTGTTTATATTTTGAGTTTGAGAATTCCTTGTACATTTTGGATAGCAGTACTTGATGTGTGTTTTGAAAATGTTTCTCCCCGGAGTATGGCTTGTCTTTTCACTCTTTTATATTGCCTTTCAACGTGTGAGGTTTTAATGAAGTAAGTTATAGATTTACTGCCTGGATTGTCGTTTTGAGGTGGTATTTAATCATCTAGGTTTCCTGTCATATTACTTTATGAATATCAATGTTTTACATCTTATATTTATTCCTTTTTAAATTTATTCTTTAATGCATTTTGAGTTTGTTTTTTTTTTTTTTTTGAAGGCTATAAAGCCTATGCCTTGATTCAACTTTGTTGAATGTCTGAGTGTACCAGTATCATTTGCAGAAAAATTGCCTGTTTCACTATGTCTTTAGCAAATTGTATTGGAAATCAGTTGACTATATTTGTATCAGTCCATTTCTGGCTGATCTATAGTTTTCCACTGACCCAACTGCCTAATCCTTCTTCAATAATACACTGTCTTAATGACTAAAGCTTTATATATAGTCCTGAAACTGGCTGTGTCTGCTTTTCGGCTTTCTTCTTCTTCTTCTTCTTCTTCTTCTTCTTCTTCTTCTTCTTCTTCTTCTTCTTCTTCTTCTTCTTCTTCTTCTTCTTCTTCTTCTTCTTCTTCTTCTTCTTCTTCTTCTTCTTCTTCTTCTTCTTCTTCTTCTTCTTCTTCTTCTTCTTCTTCTTCTTCTTCTTCTTCTTCTTCTTCTTCTTCTTTTTCTTCTT
>PVJA010045437.1:0-15639 GCA_004027025.1 Myocastor coypus
TCAGCCACCCAAGTGCTGGGATTACAGGCATGCACCACCACGCCCGGCTCGGGTGCTGCACTTAGGATCAATGGTTAGATGTGTGTGAGCACTTCTGAGAACTCGAACAGGGCTCAGCTCAATACGTGAGCGGCCGCTGCAGCTGGCTCCCAACTCGGGCTGTGTGTGTGTGTGTGTCCGCGCGCACGTGTGTGTGTGTGTGTGTGTGTGTGTGTGTGTGTGTGAGACTAAGGACTGGACCCAGGGCCTTTATGTTAAAATATATTCCCTTACATCTTTTTATTTTTTCAGACGTCATCTTACTAAGTCGCTCAGCCTGGGCTCGAACGTGCTCTGCTTCTGCCTCGGTCTCCCAGGACGCTGGGATCCTAGGTCTGCACCACCTTCTTACCTTTGCAGTGTCTGCTTACAGGGCTCTCTGTGGCATGCCTCTGAGATGCCAGGCAGGGCAGAGGAGGGGCTCCGCCTGCTCAGCTCAGTCGCCCTTCTGTTGCCACTGCTTGGCCTGCCTCACGATGAGGTGCACTGGACATGCTCGACCAGTCTCCACTGATCCCAGTGGCCTCCAGGACCCGGTTGTCACACGCATTTAGGCTTTTCCTGCCCTGCCCTTTCTTGGATCATCAAGTGGATGGGTCTCTGCCCCTTGCCCCTCACCTCTGCTACTCAGAACCCGTGTAAGGATGAAGTCCCCACCAGCTGAGAGCACACTGCAGTGGCCCCTCACATGCTGGGCTGAGCCTTGTCTGTGTTCTCAGAAGTGCTCACGCATGTCCAGCCATTGGATCTAAGTACAGCACCCTCACACAAAGGTGGAAACTGAGGCTCTGGGAGCGTGTGGGAGCTGCACATACTGATACCAGCAAACCACAGACCTAGAACTTGACCCAAAGCCAGACAGTCTTTTAAGAACTGGAGTACCTACTACACATGTGGCTGGCCCTGTGTTCCTATTTAATCTTCTTCTCACTCTGCTGGGCAGGAAGGGGCTTGAGGCTGCTGGCCGTGTGCTGGTCACTTCACAGCCACCAGGTAGCAGGAGGACAGGAACACAGATGACTGAGGCTGGATCCTGGTGGGACCAGCACCTGGGGGAACACAGGGCACATGGGAGCTGGGTCAGAGCTCTGCAGCAGGGCTCCACTCATCCTCCCAGAGCCCGGCGACAGGCGTGAAACAAGTCACTGCAGCGAGCCATCTGCAGCTCCTGAGCACAGCGCAAGCGGGATCCGCAGGGAAGTTAGGGGGATGTCAACTGAATAAATAGGTGGCAGATGCCATCTGACGCCACATAACCTAAATGACAGGTTAGCATCCAGCCCAGGTGGGAGGGGCCAGTGGCAAGGGGAGAGTCCCGGGCAGGAGGCTGGGTTTTCTACTGGCAGGAGCAGGCACAGAGGTGCGTTCCCCAGCCACCCTGGTCTGCCCGCTGCATGGAGGAGACGTGTCTTCCGCTTCTGCCATCCCAGGCCCTAAACTTAGCACTGGGGACTTGGTGGGTGTACGGTGAATATTCATGGGATTGGGCTGAATGGATACTCTGGGCAAAAATAAAACTCTTCTTTCAGTTCCCAAGACCTGCCATCTGGAAGGAACTTCTATTTTATTTTCTATTTTTTGGTTTTCATCTGCGACATTTGGGTGAGCGCTGCCCTCTGGACTTGCCTTTAATCTTAAAGACGAGTCCACTGAAGGCAAGTCTCTGCCATGCAAAGACAGCGCACTGCAGTCCTCAGCAACACTGCCTCCCTGGCTGGTCATGTGCCGGGCCAGGAAGGAGCGCTGGGTGGGTGAGCTCTGCCTGCCCTACGCTTCCGCGTGGGAGAGAGGCCGCCGGCTGCATCTGCCGGGGTCCTGGAGCCCCCCGGCGGTGCTTCCACCCTCACCGTTCACGTTTCCATCAGAGCAGTGCACTGGCTGCTCCTTCCCTGCCTTTTCAGCAAAATTGCCCGCAGCTTCCTGCCCGCCCAGGCCTCTCACCACAGCGCACATCGTTGCTCCAAGCACTTCAGCAGAAAAACCAATTGAGCATGGATTCCTCAAGACTCCAACTCAGGCCCTGAATGGTTTGAGCAGCCCGGAAGATCTTGTTTGAGAAGAGCTTACGTTGTGTGCTGGATACAAGCGACAGCGAGTCTATGGGTCAAAGCACTCATTCACTGTGGTTTTTTTTATTCATTAATCCATTGCATCTTTACTGGACCCTTTGTCTACCTCAGGCACTGGATATGGGGTTGTAAAATGTAAGGGACCTTGAAGAGCTTGGAATCAGCATGCAGATGTACACACACACACACACACACACACACACACACACATGCACACAGCATCATGCCACTTGCAGTGATGTGTCAAAGGCCACAGAAATCTATACATAGAGTGTAGGAATCACGAGGACAGGATGTTGTAAATCCTAGCTCCTGGGCACACATCTATTTTAACATATATATTTTGTGTTTCCCAACAACTTTATATGGTATAAGCTATTATTATTCCAGCCTTACAGTGAGAACCATGACCTTTAAAAAGCGAAAGGACTTGCCCCAGGCTACACTCCTCGCAAATGGAGGAGTCAGTGATTCGAACTCAGTTTGATGTTTGTCCCAACTCATCGTGAGACCTATTTTCTATAGAATCCATTTGGAATAAGTTCCTTCCATCAACAGTAGCACCTCCAGATATTTGGAGTTGTCACACAAAACGTCACTCTCCTGCTAACTTATGTTGAGCTCAGAGCTGACTTTTTACTTTTCATATTTTGGGCATTTGCTTCATTCTTACAATAGGCATACTTCATGACAGAATGCATGAAAGGGCGCTCCCCTGTCCAGTCAGGAATAACTGTGGCAGCCATGCTGGCCACCTGGACGCCTCTGTGAAACTCCCACAGTGAGCATAGTGAGCAACACAAAAGTGGAATGGGATTGGACTTGGCCATTTAGTGGCTCTGGGAGCTGAGCTCTTCAGAGTACCAAGCTTCCTTAGTGCTCGGCTCTCAGTGGCTGGGGTCCTGCGAGCTAACACAGGCTGCACCAAGAACTGGTCCACACGGTTGGTGGCTGCTGCTAAGCTCAACATGCATATTGATTGCTCTTCAGGCAAAGGTGCGATCCAACTTTTCCATGGGATTCCAGCTGAATCAAGTCAGACCAAGGAGTATGCATTTCCGGGAGGCTGCTTTGGGTTCAGCAGGGGAAGGGACCAGCCTGCTATTAAGAGCACTGCATGTGGAGTGAACAGCTTGGAGAACAATGATTCCCAGTCCTGGAGGTGTTTCAGCAGGATACAGTTGACAATACTCACTCATTAGGCGTAAGCTTCAATTAAATATCCTCTACACTGGCCATTCTATAGGGCCTTTTCTGGTGATCACTAAGCCTGAGAACATCCCAAGGGAAAGATGACCCCTGCCCCAGATTCCCCACTGGTTATTAGGTGCACTATGAACCCTGGCGTAGAGCGATGGCTCTATTTACCAAGGGCTACGTTTCTAAGACACTGTCTCAAAGGTTTTCTACCTGGTAATTAATCCTTATGACCACCCGCTAGCATTTGGGTCTGAAATGTCCCTCAAAGGCCGATATTTTGAAGGCTTGTTCTCCATTCCATGGTACTAGTGAGAGGTGGTGGGACATTTCAGAAGGGGGCTTAGAGGAAGGAATTAGGTCATTGAGGGCATGACCTTGAAGAGGATACTGGGGCCCCAACACATCCTTTCTTCTCTTACTTTACACACGGTGAGAGTTTCTTCCACTACATAATCTCACCAAATGGGCCTCATGATAGACCCAAAGCCAATGGACTACTATAATAGCTAGGGCTCTGTAGAGGCACAGTATCAATATAAAATGCAGGTATAATATAGAAGGGTTTATTAGGTAGGCATCCAGGATCAGGGTAGAAACGTCAAATTTGTAGAATCAAAGGTAAGAGAACCCAAAAGGGCTACTGTGCACTGGAGAGTTGGAGGGTCCTGCAACGTCCTGCAAGCTGAGCATAGAGTCACAGCAAGCCTGCACTGCAAGACCGAAGAGTCTGCCTCAGAAGGCCAAACTATCTGTGCTGGAAGACGGAAAAAATTAGAGGCCACCTCCAAAGACGATGACAAAGAACAAAGCTCCTACAAAAGAGGGGAACACTTTTTCTTTCCCACTGATTGGTGACATACATATCTGGGGTGGGCCTTCCCCACAATCTTGTTTTGCTAGCTTCCATGTTAATCCTCCGTAGACACACTGCAAATTTTCTCTTTTTTTAAGAAGACTTAATGAGTTTATTTAAACAAAAAGTATAAATATGAGTTTGTTACTTTTAATTCGTTGCCTATCTCTCTTATATTAGCCTTTTAAAAAATTTTTAAAATTCATTTCAATGAGAAAAAAAGGTAAAATAGCAATGAAACAGTTCCAAAACAAGTTAGTAGGATGGTTACAATAATGAATACATTGCATAGTGCTGTCTTTGTAGTGGTTATTCAGAGGACAAGATGCAGACATGATATCTTGTCTAAACGCTATTGGTACACATCTTTATTCTCAGTGAACTAAGAGAAAGTAACTGTACATCCATCCTAACTCTCTTGGGTATATACACTATATACTTTCTGGGGTTTTTTCACAATGAAACAGTTCTTTATTTACAGCTTTGTGAAGTTAATGACACAGGACACTAGGTTGCCTAGCAACTGATAGCTAACCTCAACCAGACAGGATGTGCATCTCAGGAGTGAAGTAACTTGCTTGGTTTAGGCACTGGGCCAAGTTCCAGCTACACACATTTGACTGATTTTCCAGCTTCGTGGCTCTCAACATGTCCCCTTTTTCATTTTGTTTTGTCAGAGATGGGTATTCCACTGCACTTAGAGAAGCTGTATTTGGAGAAGTCTTTAGAGGACCTTATCATATTTGAAACCAGTCTAAAGACTGTGGTTACCTGAATTCAGCAAAATAACCCAATATAGTCCAGTAGTCCATAATAGTAGTGGGTTGTTAACAGAACTGGCAATGTTAGAAGTTGTTGGCTTGAGCCTTTTACAACTCAGTGTATTAATATGGCATTATGTGTAATGCCTTGTGGTTATATTGTTCTGCTGGATGGTTAAGACCAAGTTAAAGCAAAATCTATATAATGAAAAATATAACTTTGTATCTGACAAGGTCAATCAAATCCCCCCAGGATTTACCCTGGAACCATGTACAGCAGCTTGTAGATCTTTTGTCAGTGTCAGTCATCTGGTTGACACATAGCCTTTGCTTGATCAATTTGCTCTCTGTGAAAGCCTGAGAGAATTTTCTCTCTCTAGGTGATTCTCCTTAGGCACACTATACATGATTGATCATTTTTTTCTGTGGCTCCATAATCTCCTTGATCAGAAAGTTTGGGGCACCACCAAGTATGGGATGTCACAGCACAGGTTCTCTTATGTCCTGAGTCCTCACTGACCTTGGAGGGCTAGAGCCAAAATATTGGCTATCCTTATTGCTCTCTATTTCTCTAATTTTTGGTCTGCAAACTTTAGTTGTTAAATACCCAGGAGAAGCTTAAGATATTATTACCCTGGTATTTGACCTTAACATCACTGTATGTCTGAGTATCAAACACCTTAGACATAACATGAAACTGCTATTTTCCAACAACCGTGGATATTCTCAAATTTAAATCCCCATAGTATATGAAAAACAATTACACATTTTTACACAGAAATTTAGAAATCAAACCATATACAACATTGTAGTAGTAGTACTATCCTATGACTTTTTTCTTGTCTCTTATTTTTCTTTTATTACCTTTTTAAAAATAAACATTCATTTTAAAAAGAATATAGCAATAATTGATATGACATTAGAAGCAGTATGCATTTAGAAGACCAAGATGACAGGTATTTCAAGCATTGTTTTAGTATTACACATTGCTATCCTCAGTGAAGTTGCTTAATTCATAGGTATCAGCATATGGAGTTAGTCAGGGTGAGAATTTTACTCATTAGCTACTATATTCAAAAACCTGATGGAGATTCTTAGGACCACTGCCTTAACCATCTTGTTTATATAAACGTATGATTTTGTCCCTGGCATATTTCCTAACCTTTCTACTTTCTCTCTCTTCATTGTTTAATTCTTCTTCTTTTTTCTTAATGGCTGGCTCAGCCTGCCCTGTGGGTGGGGCTGGTGCAGTATGTGGTGCTGGGGATCAAACCCCAGTCCTTGCAGTTGCCTGAGTTTTCCTAAGCAGGCACTTTAGACCGCTGAACCATCTTGTCGATCCTCATTGTTTAATTCTTAAATTCTTACTTTCCATTTAACTGTGTTATACCTTCCAATTTTTATTTCTTCTTTTGAGCTCTTACACTGGAGAGACAATGTGATATTTAGATATGTGATCAGGTTTATTTTATTTATGAATATAGCTTCAAGACAAATCCACTTATATATGAAGGTTTATAGTTCATTTTCCTTTATAGCTGAGTAATACTCCATTGTATGAAACCATCATATCTTTTCAGCCTTTCCTCAGGTGATGGCATTTTGATTGTTTCCAAGATTTGGCTATCGTAAGTTGTGCTGCTACAAACATGCAGAATTTGCTAATCTATTAGTGATTCTTAGTCAAGTTGACATAGTACAATTAACAATCTCAGCTAACCATCCATGAACCGATCCCACAAAAACTGTAAACCTAAAAATAAACCTTTCCTCTTTTAAATTAATTATCTCAGATATTTGTCACAGTAACAGAAAGCTGACTGGCACACCACCTATGAAGCCCACATCACTAGGTTTCGCCTTAGAGGAGGAAACTAAGTTACAGAGGCAATAGATGATTCCTCTGTTTACAGATTAGGTAGGTGAAAGAATTTAAACCCAAGGATAACCATGTTGTCAACCTTTAAGCTACAGAAAATGTCGAAGCTCTGTGTCTGGGAGCATAGGCCTATTGATTGCCAGGCATAGTTTGAAGCAGAAAATACCTAGTCCCACTTTGTATACCGAGACATCACAATTTAATCCACTGAAATGGGGATCACAAATGACAAGCTGCATGGACAGTTCACAATCAGTGTCGGTGGATGGTCCTTACCTGGAGATGAAGTTCGTGTGCAGGAAGGAGTGAGGATAGGGCAGCAGTGGGCTCAGGCCTATGAGAGCAAACCGTGCACATATTTTTTTCAATTTTATGTCCAGTGACTTTTTGTTGGTAGCTGCAAATGGGCATTGGCAAAAGTATTTACACAAGAAAATTGACTGATATTCTGGATATATATGCAGTGGCAAAAGAACTTTTTCTTTCCTTGTGGAAGATCAGGCTACAATACAGACACTACGGCTGTGTCAAGTCTTGACCTGAGCATGAGGCATCCTCTGTAAAAAGCTGCCTCCTCCGTCTGCACCTTGCAGTGTCCTCTCCCTTCCAGTTCCCTGGATAGTCACTCTCCTATCATGTGGTGGGTAGCAGGCTGCCAGCGAAGGCAGCGCGGGTGCCTAGCTCACTGCAGCAAATATTGGGGGAAGCTTTCTCCAGAGATGGAACTTTTTATAGTCACAAGGGACCACATGGTGCAATCAGACTGGTGCCAAAGCAATGAGTCAGGAGCTTCGGGTTCCAATTCTACAACTCTTGACAATATGCTAAGGTCAACAGTCCACACTGGAGCATTTTCACCCCAGCAGAGACATCTGCACTCACTCAATGGAGTGCTGAGAATAAGGCACATTGCATGACAGTCTGCTTATGGAGTCTACCTAGGAGGCCCACCAGCTAAAGACCTGAAGGTTGCTTAGTAATCCATGTCCTGCATGAGAAGAGGAGAGAGATGGGTTAGGAAGGGAAGGGGATAAAAAGGGATCTATGAGGAAGAAGGTTAATAATAATAATAATAATAATAATAATAATAATAATAATAATATAGTGATGGTTAATTTAATGTATCAAAGTAGCAGGGCCAAAGCATACCCAGAGGTCTGGGAAGGCATTATTGCTGGCTATGTGCATAAAAGTGTTACTGGAAGACCTGAGCATTTGAATCAGTGGGCTGAGTGAGGTTAACCACCTTTCCCAGGATGGGCGGGCTTCACTCAGTCCGTGGAAAGCCCAGTCAGAACAAAAAGGAAGGCAGAGGATCGTTTCACTCTCTTTGTTGATCTGAAACATTCCGTGTTTTCCTGCTGTCAGACACTGGTGTACCTGATTCTCAGGACTTTGCCTCAGACTGGGAATTACATTATCAGCCTCCCTAGGTCTCAGGCCTTGGGGCCTGGGCTACAATGTACTACCATCTTTTATGGATCTGCAGCCCTCACATGTACATCGTGAGACTGCTTGATTCGTGGATCCCATGATCCACTTCCCATAATAAACCCCCTCTTACATAACTGCACTGCTATCAATATCAGTACTTATTGGTTTATCATGTATCTGTGTCTCCAGCTGGCTCTGTTTCATCTGAAGGATCTGGACCAATACCACAACTCCAGGAGACTGATGGCACCAACTTCCACAGTTCGCACTGAAGTAGCTGACTTTGATTGTCTGTCCAATCCTGTTATGACTAATTTGTTTTCTTAGACTCCTTGGCCTTATCTGTTCCTTTCAGAAAACAAATGCATGGAAGCATAACGAGCATGTTGGTCAAGGACCTTTCCATACCATACCCACTCCTCCTTCCCTTGTTCTGTATGGACAGGACCACATTTGCCAGCCTTTGAGTGGATTTTATCAATGAGAACAGCAAACAAGATATTAGAGCGTGGATGAAAGAAGATCTAGAATATTCCTTTCCTCTTGGCCTCCATGGAATTTTTGAACATAGATGAAGCTTTTTGTGTGCTAAAATGTCCACTGGAGTTTGGGGTTCTAGGAACTTCCCTGCTCATGTTCCCCTACCCGTGGGAGTGGCAGAACAGGCTCCTGTGTTCCTACTCTGTGCCCTGTTTGCCTTCCAGCTCTACCATCTCTGTATGACCATTTCCCTAAATTTAATCCCCTCAGTGTGAAAGACCTAGAGCATTTTCTGTTTCTAGCCAAAATCAACTGGAAAAGCACAGATGGGAAAGGGGTGTGGCTGAGGGGTCCTGTAAATCTAGAGGGAATAACCTCTCTCAGCTCTGCACAGTGCTCTGTACATAGCAGGAACCCAGAATATATACATCCAATCCTCTAGAAGTAAGTGCTCTGTGTTAAGGCTTCCAACTCACATGAGGTGTAATGACTGTGAGCCCCGAGACTTGAGTTCTCCTCAATTAGAACATCTTGCATGATATAGGGGATCCAAATCATCAAGTGAGATGTCCTATTGCTTCCCAAGTTTTGCCCCACACCAGACCTTGTTGGTGGTACAAGCTGGGTCCTACCTGCAGTATACAGGTATTCCAGGTGTGCCCAGGGAAAAGCTGGACTGAGTAGGTAGAGAGTCATCAAAACCCAGTGACCCTGGAGGAAAAGGATACGCTGGTTTCCGTGCAACACCTTTTGAAAGCTCTCTGTCCCTTCTCTTGCTGGTGCTGTCCTACCTGCACATTAGGAGGTCTTCTGTATGGATTCCAGAAGACTATGGCCAGTGGGGACATGGAGAGCTTGGGATGTGGTGGGTGAATGAGGTGGGAGGGCCGCAGGCTGGAGCCAGTCCACAGCATTTCATGAGAGCTCACTGTGAGCACTATTGTGGTCTATCATCTCGCAGCATCATGCTGGGAGTTTGAAACACACTGTAGAGAGTGTTTACACCAAGGAAATGGACAAGCAATTTTTGTTTCCTAGAAAGAAAGTCGCTGGCTACTGACCAGCCCACCACCATGCTGGCTATCTGTGCTCTTGGCTCCTACCTTGTTGAGCAGCTTCAGCTAGACCTTACCCAGAGGTTGTCGTTTTTCTCCAAGCAGCCAGCCCTACCTACTTCCTTCCTTCTGAAGTCAGTACCAGTACGGTTGCCCTCAGGTTTTTAAGTTGGCAACAATGGAGGGGATGCAGATGAGCTATGGCCACTGGCCAGTTCTTATCTGGGTTCGAGGTCTGAGGCCTCCTCAGGTCTCCACGTGTGATAATTCCAGATCCTGAGACACTGTTTCTGCACAGCCAGAAGAAACCCATCACCTAGATAGCACACCGACTCTCCATTTTAAAGCAACTTTACCACCAGAGATTTTGCCAACAAGCATCTCCCTCCACAACTGCTCTATCTCATGTGGTAGTCAGTTTGAGCAAGAAATGCCCAACTGAGCAGATCGCCATAGTTCTGGGTGTGGCTGCATGGACTGCTGAAGGTAGGAGACCTGCCCTGTGTGTGAGTGGTCCCTCCCAGCGGCCGTGTGGCCTGCGTAGGACAGAAAGGGGAGGAAGGAACACTCATCCCTGTTTCTTTGCTCTGATCTTTGCCTCCACCTTGGACTCCCTGTCCTGCCTCCAGCAGAGACCCATTAGCCTTCCATTGCAGACCCTACAGCCGCCTGCCTTGGGCTTGCAGGGGCTATTCAGTGAGCTCCAGACCTTTGACCTCTGACCTGATCTCCAGCAGGCCAACAGCCCTGTGTGGGCACTGTAATCTGACCTTATAAATCCATGTGTATTTCCATACTCGTGTTAAGTCTATTTCTTTAATAAGCACTAACTAATGTGTTTTAGAATATGACCCCTTTCTTTTCAATAAGATGAGTTTGGGAGCCCTTACGTGCCTCTACGTGCCTCTGTGGGTCCTTGGGTGATAGAGTCCTCACAGCATGGGGCTCACAGCCTCTTGTTTGGAAAGCTGTTTCTTATTTCATTTTATTTTGGATATCAAATAGTAAAAACAAAAAGAAACCATTAGAAATGATACAAAATTTCATTAAACAAAATAATAGGAACTCAACATTGGTTGCCATAATGCATGATGTTATCCTTCAAATTAGTCACTTAGGTTACCAGCTGTAGACCTGAAAAACTGGCTTACAAAGAAGTAAAACAGCAACAACAAAGTTATAAGAAATTAAAAAGAAGAAAAAATTAGAATAAAAAGAAAAAAATTTAAGCATCAACCCCTTTCAAAAGACCAACAGAAATGGACAGTGCAGTTTCCAAGCCAGCCTGCACATACACCGAAATGCATCTTTACTCCTTCTTTCCTTTGTCCTTTTTCTCATCCCGGTTTTCCCTTCCCATTGAACCAGTTCTGGAAAGCTGTTTCTGAGCACCAAAGATCCAAGTCAGTAGCTTGCGATCTTCATTGTATGTTATAACTACCTGGAAACTATAGAAAATACGGCTCTCTCTAGATCAATGAAATTGGATTCAGAGACTAGGCATGGTGGCTCACGCCTGTAATCCCAGCTCTTGGGAGGCTGTAAACAGGCAGATCACTACGAGTCTTATCTAGTAGTGAGACACTGAACACCCTGTAGACCCTTTCCTAAAAATACAAAAACAAACAAACAAAAAATGGATTCTGACAGACCTTAACCTCTCTGAGCCACTTTGCTCATCAGAATGATGGGCAAACTCTCTCTGTACCTTGTAGACTGCAGGGAGGATGCCGTGAGTGAGGAGCCCCCACCTGCCGGCAGGAGACCAGAGTACAGAAGGCACCAAAGCCCATATGGCTGTGCTTTTGCAACCCTATGCATTCCTAACCCTATGCATGTAACCCTTTTCACCTGCAGAAGCCCCTGTGTGGCTTCTCGCTGACACAGCTGTCATCATTACTGTGTTTGCTCTTTGGAGACTTGCTAGGTAGCTTGAGGGTTCCTTGTACACAAACCCTGTGATCCAACAGTGTGATTCACACCCCAGGCAGGACAGAGCTGGATGATACCGGATTTCATGCCACTCGGGACAGCACACCAAGTGCAACTTAGGGGCTGCTTACTCAAAGCATCTTCCATTGAAATTTTCACGGTGTGGTTGGTTGCAGAGGGCTTGGGAAGCACATCGTCCCCACGGCTAACGGGGACGATGCGTGCATGTGCGCACTAGGTTGGCACTTTCCCCTCTGGCTCCCTTCAGCCTGCGCTGGGCCGGCCTTAGAAGGGCACGCGCAGAGCAGGCTGCTGCACACAGCACTCGCCCCCTGGGCATTGCAGAGGGAAACCTAGACATGAGATGGGAAACATACATGATTTTTTTAAAAAGTACATACAACCAAGTGTTGTACAAAGAACTTGGTAAGCTTATGAGGTCCCAGAATAGTCTCCATGGATATCAATGGATAACTGTCTCTATTAATATTATTTTATTATACATGTGTACTTAGTGCATAATTATGTTGATTGTACATTTTTGATTATTAAAAATATTTTTAATAAATCCCTATAGAATGTGATAAAAAGTTATACTTTTTTTACACAGAAATTTAGAAGTCTAACCTTATACAAAATTGTAGCAGGCCAATCCTACGTTTTTCCTTGTCTTTTATTTTCTCTTACTATCCTTTTTAAATTTTTTTTTAAACAACGATTGATGGAAAATACCAGTTCTATGTTAAGTCTAAAACATTTGATATTCAGAAAGGCTGTGATGTTAAGTTCAAGTACCTATGTTATAGAGTAATAGCATCACTAAAGCTTCTCTTCTGGAAGGTTAACAACTTAAGTTTGCAGACCAAAAAATTGGAGAAAAAGGAAGGCCACAAGGATACCCAATATTTTAGCCCTAGCCCTTTAAGGTCAATGAGGATGCAGGACACAAGAGAACCTCTACTGTAACATCCTATAACTCAGTGGTGTCCCAAATTTTCTGCTCAAGGAGATTATGGGGCCACAGAAGAAAGGGATCAATAATGTACAGTGTACCTAAAATGAGTCACCTAGAGAGAAAATATTTTCTCAGGCTTTCGCAGAGAGCAAACTGGTCAAGCAATGGCCGTGACTCATCCAGATGGCTGTCAGTGACAAAAGTTCCACAAAACGCTGCACATTGTTTCAAGGTAAATCCTGAGGGGATTTGATTGACCTTGTCAAATGTATGAAAATTACATGTTTTATTATATAGGTCTTGCTTTAACTTGGCCTTAACCATCCAGCAGAAAAATATAAGCATAAAGCATAAAAAGTAAAGCCAGGTTAGTATGCTGAGCTGTAAAAGGCTCAAGTCAACAGCTTCCAGCACTGCCAGCTCTGCAGACAATCCACTACTATTACAGAATATTGCTCTATGCATACAACTACTTTCTCTTAGTTCAATGAGAAGAAATATTTGTACCAGTAGTGTCTAGAGAAGTTATGTCTGCTTCTTGTACTCTGAACATCTACTATGAAAACAACAATATGCATCATAGTAATTATTGTGGCTGTCCTACTGATGTGTTTTGAAACTGTCTCATTGCTATTGCTTATTAAAAATAATAAAATTTTTAAAAATAAATAAAAATATTTTTACAAAGGATCTGCTCTTTTTCACAGCTTGTGCTATGTACTAAGGATTTGAGGAAAAAAGAAACTGTTCCTAAGACAAAACTGTGTCTTGTACTTCTTTGCACAGTCAACATAAACATTTTTCTTAAAGACGGGTAGAATAGAAAACAATCGCAGAGCTTGCCACGTTACGGTGTAGGAGGAGCTGACAAGTAAATACTGAGCTGCTGGCTTTGGAGGTTTGGGTTAAAAGTATGGAAGCTTCGTGGCATTCCTCCAGTCTGAGCTTGACACATTGCGCATGTGCCAGACAGGAGTTCGCTTGGCCCTTCAACACAGGCAGTGACTGCTTCTTGTCTAGAAGGCACTACCATACACTTTCTTTGTTGTTTTAGTTATCCTTATTATCTGTTGATATAGGGCATTGCTACACGGCTTGGATTTGCAGTGCTCCTCCGGTCTCGGCCTCCCCAGGGCTGGGGTTCTAGCGTGCACCACCATGCCCAGTTTCTGGGCCAGCACAGCACGCCCGAGGCTCTGGGCAGAGCACAGCAGGCGGCCCCAGAATTGAGCTCAGGTCCTTCTGCTTGCCAGGCTGACACTTGGAGCACTGAGTTCTCTCCCCAATTCCTCTTTGTTTATTTTTAATTGTTTTCTTAGTTCATGATTGCAGTATGTGAGAACTACAGCATGGAGCATTGGGGCCAGTCTGTGTCCTGATTCTTTGTCGTTCCCTGGCCCCCTCCCCGCACCCCTAGATCTCCTGACTGTGTCTATAGAACATCTACCTCCTCGAGCTTTCTTTACAAGCCATCGGCCTCAGAGGGTGCACGTGTGTTGTGGGATGTCCAGAGCGCTCCAACGGCTGACCTCCGTTAACAGGAAAAGAAAGGATCCGATGCTGGCTGACAGCAGCCATGGGCTTCTCACATGCATCAGGGGGGAGATGAGATCCAACTTACAAAAATTTGAGTTAACGTAGAAAAAAGTTAAGCTGCCACTCCTTAGGTAAAGTGAGACTGACCCGAGTCCAGAGAGTCTCCCACCCAGCGTTTCTGAGCGCTTGCCAGCGCACAGCGCACTTCCCAATCTTTAAATGCCTGACTCTTCTGCAGAACCTGCCCGAAGGAATGGGCTTCTTCCTTGGTCCTCAGCCCTGCTCTTGTCTCCTGATCCCTGTGGAGTCAGGTGCTTCTCTGTCTTTTCTGGCCAACACTTACAGGGTCATCATGGTGGCCCAACCTCCTCTCGACCCCACTCTGCACTGAGCTGACCAAGGACACGGTGTCAGGGGAGAAGCGGCGGGCCTGGTTCTCAGCCCCAGCCGGCGTGTCCTGGTAGCTCCTCCCTGCTACATACCCTGGGCCTCATGAGGTCCTGTGCTCCTTCCCTCCACCCCCAGGCCACTCTGTCTGTCGTGAGCACCGTGGGGTCACTGTGTCTGTTTCTAGCGTTCCCGGCAGCTCAGCCAAACCCTGGCAGCCTTACACCCGGTGACTTCACCACATGCCCTGTATCACCTGGAGCTGCTGCCATTCTCCATGACAACAATGCAGGGCTCACTGCCTACACAGGGCTTCACCTGCATGGCCCCTCTGAGCTTTGCCTCCACCCCAGTGCCTTCCTGTCCTTACCTCTCTGCAGTCCACAGCCCACTGCATGAAGTTCAGGCTTCCTTCCACGGCATTCGAGGCTTTCATCAGCACAACGCTCGGCTCTGAATCACCTCCTGTCCCACCTCCCCTGCACACGGTTACTGACACACGCAGCAGCTTCCTCTCATCCTTTAGACATTGCATGCAACCGTGCTCCATCCTCAGCTGACCTTTTCATTGATCTGACCCGAAACTCTGCACCCACTTATACTATGCTGACGTGCTGCTGTCTCACGCGCTCTCTGGAGCGCAGTTCCCAACACCCACCACTTAAAGGAGAAAACGATTATGTTTGGGCTCAGTTGTTAGAGGTTTCATTCCATAATCAGCTGGCTCCAGGGCGGGGCTGGGTGTCACAGAGGCACCATGGAGGAGCAACAGTCCACGGCACAGTGGCAAAAGTAGAGAGGGTGACCAGGGGAGGACAGAGAAAGACAGATACGCCTTCCCAGGTGGCACCCCAGGGGCCAAGCCCCTCCCGCCAGGCCCCCACCTCCCAAGTCACAGTCAGCTCCAAACTCATCTCTGTTTCAAGCCCCCCAGATCCAGTCTGATGAGGCCCCTTTTCTTGTCTTAGAGCTGATCACCCTCCCACCACATCCAAACATGGCCCTTGTTTTGTGCACTCAAGGGAAACAGGGAGGGAGCGAGGGAGGGAGGGAGGGAGG
>PVJA010045438.1:0-15626 GCA_004027025.1 Myocastor coypus
TCTCGCTATGCAGTTGAGGCTGGCCTTGAGCTCACTTTTGTAGCCCAGGCTGGTCTCGAACTCACACCAATCCTCCTGCCTCAGCCTCCCGAGTGCTGGGATTACAGGCGTGAGCCACCACGCCCGGCCTTCTGTGCGAGTTTGAGACCAGCATGGGCTACAGAAATGAGCTCAAGGCCAGCCTGAACTGCACAGTGAGACCCTGTCTCAAAAAGACAAAAAAAAAAAAAAAAGAATTTTAGTATTATGTTTGTGATACATGCGTTTTCATTATAAGCCTTTGCTCAAATCACAGCTATTTTATAAATGAATGTGTGCTCTCATTGTTTTATGATGCAGTTTTTTGAGAATTGAATCTTTAGAAAGCAAACGATGGCTTAAAGCAGATGTTGGCAGGCTTTCTGTCAAGGGCCAGTTACCAAGCACATTCGGGCTTCATATATCCAACTTGACTCCTCAGTGTTCTCAGTGTGGACGTGGTCACGGACAGTGGCTTAGTCAATGCTAGCAAGGAGTTGTGCAAGACACGATCGTGATAAAGCAGACGTGTCTAGTGCAGCTTTGCAAGCCATGAACCAGTGTGCTGACCTCTGGCTTAGAGCACAGATATGTTATAGAAACTTCTACCATGAATTAGTTATGTTTTTTAAGTAGAATTTTCAGAATGTATATCAAGGTGGGTAAAGTTCTGGTAAACTGGTATTTTATTCCGATGTTTGAGTTTAATATTTTTTTGCCTGGAAATTTAATTGTGCTTCTGATGTGGAGGGTTACGTGTGGCAGCTGTTGCTTGTGTAGGTAAATTTTAGGAAAGGGAGGAGAATTTGCTTGTATTCTGAATACTTTTCCAGGATCCTGCTTTCTCCGCTGTTCATGCTTCTAGGATTACATTTCAAAATATCTTAAGAGTCACATTGAACATCTGCACTTTTGGGTAGTAACAAACTGCTCCTTGCTTTTCCCATTTCTCCTCGCTGCTTTGCTCTTTCTACTTCTCTGTGTGCACTCCCCGGGCCATTTCACCTTGTATCTTTCACAGTTCGGCTCTCAGGACTTTCGTTGCCTATGTTTCTGATTCATCATAAACACGGACATAACTACAGAAAAACATTCTTGGTGTGCTGGTAGTTAGGTCTCAGAATAGTTTTCTATATTTTTTCAGGTACTTCTGAGCTAGTGACACCATGGGTGTGAGCGGATGCTGGCACACCCTCAGCTCCAGTCTGGGCTGTGTGCTAGGAGCGGATCTTTGTACACATCCTGTGGCTGCTGTGTCAGGAATGGGCACTCGGGCTGATGTGGTTGAGTCAGGATGTGCTTGGGATTTGGGTAAGGGTAAGGAGTTTCTTTGCTGTTAGCAGGAACAGGGGTTGGGCCTCTGGCCCAGAAGCCATTCTGCTGCAGATGGGGCTGGACCCACCTTGCTGAGCAGGCTGTGTGTGTGTGTGTGTGTGTCCCAGGAGGCCTCTCTGCCCTTAGAGTGTGGGAAGCATCTGGTTGCCATCATGGAACTTCTTTTACTGTGAGAGACATCTGATAGCAGATCCCCCTGTGGTGCACTTAGTAGGTGCTCAGATGGTACTAAGGAAGTCTGTGTGGGCTGTTTTTGTCAGAAGGAGGACAGAGTGCTGGGCCCTCGGGAGTGATAGATAACATCTATTGGGTTTAAAAAACACACTT
Source organism: Myocastor coypus (assembly GCA_004027025.1). Lineage (NCBI taxonomy): Eukaryota > Metazoa > Chordata > Mammalia > Rodentia > Myocastoridae > Myocastor > Myocastor coypus. The sequence goes on from PVJA010045438.1 coordinate 1,681, forward strand.
TATTCTTGATGTGGTTATTTGTGTACCCACATAAAAACATAGCCAGCCTAGCTAATTGCCTATGCTGTGGTGTGAATTACTGCCCTTCTTAAATTTGGTTTTTAAATTTCCTTTGTATTTGACCCTTTTGCTGATAATAAATCTCCATATGTAGCAGAAATAAGTTACACGGCAGCAGGGTGGTATTAAGATGCAGTGTGTGTTTTAGCTAGAAGTCTGTTGATGTCCGAATCCCAGACTGGTGGCTCTGTCTTTTGGGACAGGACATACACTCAGATGATTTTGAAGTTCTGTCTTATTGGCCCAGACTCCCAGCTTACTGACTCTGGCACCCGGGCCTCCAGTGTTGGCAGAGTGTGCACCTGCATAGACCCTCATGCTGCTGCTCTCTGTGTGCAGGATACTTCTTTGGGGCTGCATTCTTGTCTCATTTCCCATGTTCCTGCTGTCACTGGGATTCCCTTCCAAGTGAAGCCGCTTACCTTTGCATTTTGTCTGGGAGAATTTCCCTAAGAGACATGGCCAGCCATATGTAATGTAGTTCCAATTAGGCTAGACACTTAAATGAAAATAAGTGAACCAAACAACTTAATAATATAGCAGAACAGGATGCAGTGTAAAAAGAAATAAGATACATTGTGAATGTAAGAAATAGGATACATTGTGAAAAAAAGAAAGAAAGAAATGTTAGAACAAGACATTTCTGAAATTAGTTTCCCTTCTCATTTTATCTCTCCCCTTCTCTTTCCCTCTCTACCTCCCTCTCTCAAATTTTCATGTTTTTTAGAGTTGATCTTTTATTCACTGTCTGACATGCTCAAAATACCCAACACTTGCAAGGTGGAGGTGGAAAGCTTTCTTTTAGCTCATGCTTTGCAGAGCTTTCAGTCCAACACTTGGCTGACTCCAAAGCAGGCCTGTGAGGCAGAGGAGACACAGTCCAGGGCATGGTGGGCTAGACGTCCCATGATAATAGCCTTTTTCTTTCCCTTTTTATGCTTTCCAGGCTGTAAGTGCATTGGTTGGTACAATACATTCCCATGGTGGGCCTTCCTTCTTCCGTAAGCCAATCATCCTTAGCCAGAACTGTCTTGAACCAATCAGCTGCAGCACATGCATGATCCAGTATCCTGAGTTACATACTCATGACCCATTGTGACACACTGATGATCTGGTCACCTTCCTAAATTTCCACACATGATTGCATGGGGCTTTTGGGGAGATGAGCATCTTAGGTATACGGCATAATATTTGCCATGTATTCATTCAGCCATCTAACTGTCATCTCCTCTTTGGTTTCTTACTGTTCTCTTCCTTACAGAGTGATGTCCTTGTATTGTTAATGCTCTCACTCTACTCCGCAGTTGCCTACTGACCAGTGTATTTGACTCTTCAGTGTTAATTTTAGTCTGATGGGTCAAGGCCATGAAGGTAACTTATGATCTTTTTTTTTTTGACTATTGGTAGAGCCTGCCCTATCTAGTTAGAGATGAGGAGCAGTGTACTATTGACTTTGGAGAAAAATTCTGTAGCTTCCAGGGAGAGTTAGGACCTCTCCATTCTCTTTCATGACTGTCTTAGTTACTTTTCTCTCGTTGCTGGGGCAAATACCCAACACCCAAAATGAAGGAAGGAAAGGTTTATTTAGCTAGTTACTAGAGGTTTCAGTCCATATTTGGCCAGCTCCAAGGCTGAGTGGCACATGGCAGAGAGCAGCAGTTCATGGCAGTGGAATAGCAACCACAGTGACAGAGGCAATGGGATAATCAGAGGAGTGGAGAGCAACAGCACCAGTCTGTCTCTATATTACATTCAGGCTCTCGGCCTCAGCCTATCCACCTTAGGCCACACCCATAATCCCAGAAGTACTCAGACCCATAATCCCATTAGTACTAAAACACATCCCAGGGATCTTGAGGCAAGTTTCAAACTCTAGAAGTCCCTGCCCCATGATTACATGAGGCTTTGCGGGGACAACTAGACATAAGCCATAACAATGACTTTATACTTAGAAGTATTTTGGGGCATGGGAGACCGTACTGTGAGTAAGACCATCCTGGCAGTTACGCACTGAAAATGTTGCTGAGGTGCTCAGAGAGGTAGATGGAACCGGCCTCAAGGATGCTCTGTCACTGATTTCTTGTGATGCCAGTTTCCTTAAATGCTGAAATCCCAAGTGAGGCATTCTGACACTGGCATTCAAAGGCATCTTTTTTTCATACACCACTTTCTTTCCTGAAGGATCCAGTTCCTTTACCAAGAACTGTTAGAATACTCCTTTCATTCTGTTGAGGCAGCTCTTATGCTTTTCACTTCCGTTTTAATGATCCGCTGTAGTAGTTCTAGCTCTGTATTCTAAAATTAGTTTCCTGTTTACTAGGGATGCTGTGGCTTTGTGTGGAAAAGGGGATGGTAAATGAGAGCATCAGACTATAAATATCTTTTGGCAATGCCTGATTAATATGGCTATTATTAAATATTATGTAATATGTCAAGAATTTATTATTAAAGAAAGAGTATATCTTTAAATCATATTATTGTACTTAGTTATTCATGAGCAGTGTTTGGTACAGACGCATGCAGTTCATCACAGGCCACAGATTTATGACTGGTCGGGTTAAATCAGTTCCTCTTGTAGATGCTGTTTAAAATCTGAAAAGAAAACTTACATTCTAAAAAAATGAAATTGACATTATATGTTTCTATTTGCAGAGACTTTTGGTTTATGCAAAATAAGCACAGGAATTGAATTTTCTTGTAAAAATGTCTTGTCCTTTTGGGGTATAAGGTTGGAGTTCGTTGGGGTGGCGGGGAGGAATTAGGAAGTTTGAAGTGGTGATTCATTAGGTCTTGTCAGCCGGAAGAGTTCACAAGCTAGAAAATGGGGATGTTTTATGTCAAGGTCAGAACTAAATGTTATTATGAAAATTTTCAAATATAACAGAAAATTGGAAAGGATGCCAATATCCTTAACTGTATCAGCAATTTATATCAGTTTAGCAATTCAGTAAAGGTTCCCATCTTACCATCTCTTCCCTCCTGTAGTAGAATATGCCTGCACATGCGTGCACTTGCTGAGTTATGTGCTCAGTGGCAATGTCACACCACAGGCTTACTGTGAGATGACAATGATTCTGAAAAACAAATGCCACATTGTCTAACATTGGGAACATCGTAGTGATTTCATGGCTAACAAGAATTCGCCAAAATTTTTTTATTTTTTTATTTTATTTTAAATTTTATTTATTCATATTATGGCCGACTCAGCCTACCCTTGAGATGGGGCTGGTGCAGCATGGGGTGCCCGGGATTGAACTGAAGTCCCTGCGTTTGCATAAGCTTGCCTAACCAGGTGCTTTATTTATTTATTTATTTAGTCTTTTTGAGACAGGGTCTCACTATGCAGTACAGGCTGGCCTTGAGCTCACTTTTTGTAGCCCAGGCTGGTCTCAAACTTGCACTGACCTTCCTGCCTCAGCCTCCCAAGTGCTGGAATTACAGGCATGCACCACCATGCCCAGCTAACCCGTTGCTTTCGACCACTGAGCTATCTTGCCCTCCCTAAAATAGTTTTAAAATAAAATGAGTTCATGTAATGCTGTCTCTCAGTCCTCGTTTATTTTTACATCGATTTCTCTGCCCCTCCACCTGCGGTGTTGGGTGTCTGTTGGATGGGTGCAGCAGTCCCTGGTCTTGTGCAACTCAGGGTCTCTTAGGAAAGACAGGTTAAGCAGCAGAGTCCTGAGTATGATGAGACAGGATGCTATGGGCTTGGAGCACTGCTGTGGAGAGAACCATCTCTGCAGGAAGGAATATTGTTTAGTCCCAACTTCTATAAATGAGTAGGAGTTGACCTGGCAACAGAGGAGGTTTGAGGTGATGTGGAGGACAAGGAAGCCCATGTGCAAAGGTCAGGAACAAAAGAAAGGTATTCTTTGTTTCTTGAAAACTTTTTATGATACCAGGAATGGACCCCAGAACCTTGTGGTATCTAATGGTCTTCCTGAATTCTGAACAAGCTAGAGAAATGCTCCACCACTGAACTACACTCCAAGCCTAAACATGACCATTGGACAGAAACAACTAAAAATGACAAGCATAGGTGACAAGAGAGGGATCGGGTCTAAAGGAAAGTTCTGAGACAAAATGGGAAGAGCTAGTGTAGGAACTGTGGGCCAAGCTGAGGAAGTGGAGAGCCTTGGACAGCACTTGAAAGGCTGAGCTCTGAAGACTGGAGCTCCTGTGGGTGTTAATTAGAACGGAGACCTGACCAGGCTCGCATTTGGAAAGATGGCTGCATGTGGAGAGTGGCTGCGAGAAGCGAGGGCGTACGCCGCAACTGTGCGGTGTGCAACCTGGCACAGGGTCATGTCGGAGGGGATGACAGAGAGCCAGGTGATGTTGCGGTATTCCTGTGCGTAATGATTTCTTCTTAGATTTACTTTTCCTAATATACGGGGGAATTTGGAGAATATTACCTTCACCATCTTGATATAACCCATGTATTCACATGTTTGCATTATCTTCCTGTTGCTCTGTTTACTTAATTGCTTCAGTAAATTTTTATAGTGTCAGTCTTAAGGTGGGACTATATCCTGGCTACTTGTTAACATCAAGAACTTGGCCAGAGGGTTTTTTAAAAAAAATTTTTTTTTCCAGCTGTTCCCCATAGGATTACTATTTATTTATGTTATGTTTGACTGCTGGTTGTTTCTTGTGTTTGCCCTTGGGATGGAACAGACAGTCATGCCAACTCACCACACCAGTTGTGTGTTAATGCTTGGTCCAGGCATTGTTAGCAGGGTCACATTTACCAGAGAATATCAACACTTGCGTTTCCCTAGAAGAGACACTGAGAGGGATGTGAGGTCAGCTGGTTTGTTTGGGAGGTGTCCCGGAAGTGTAACTGGGAGTGACACACTGAGAAGGGATAGGGTGCCAGCAATTGTATGGGGGTTGCAGAGCAGCTCAGGCTGCAGGCTGCTGGCACTCGGGACTCTGGGAGCCAGTGCGAAACATCTCAACCTGCAAGTCTCCATAGCTGGTATAGTTGGCTACTCACTTGCCTTTAGGGGCCAGCATTCTTCCAGGAATGTTCCTGGAGGTGATCAGAAGAAAGCCACACAGGAGTGTGCGGTGCCCATTCAGGACCTGAGATGAGTGACCGGGGACACAAGTGTAGTATTGCCAGCAGGGAGCTCACTCTACATGCTTTTCCTTTCCTGTTCAGACTTCTACACTAAGAACCACTGTTTTGCTCATAGTTAAGAGAACTGAAGAACTTCTTGAATTCCAGAGAGAAACCCAGGAAGTGAGTCCACCTGAGAATCTTTTAAGACGGTTCATTGCCATCTGACTGTACTTAGATACATCTGACTAAAACTTCTGAACTTTCCCTAGTAGTTTCAGCTAGTTTATTTAACAAATATCTTAGAGGCTGGCATACAGATTCCCCAAAAGTAAGGGTAATTACCAGTGTTGACAAAGCTGTTTGCTTCCTGTGTTATAGAACTCTGAATTCTGATCAGTGAAGTACTTATTTAGCAATGGAATGAGGACATAAGTTTTATATTTATGTTCAGTTATTTCACATCTTTTAAAGAGACATGAAATAACTGTCTCTTTACGAGATGGTGTTCATTTCCTTTAGAAAATCACAACTGACTAGAAAAGGGCCTGTGGAATGGTAACACTGAGCCTGGCTACTGAAGAATGCGTGGTGTGTTAGAAGAGTGAAACACTGCCAGGCTGGAGGCTGCAGTGTTCAGAGGATTCAGGGGTTTCACTTCCAGAGAATTGGTTCTGAGGATTTCTAATCAGTCTCTGTCACCATGTATTAAACATCAGGCACAGTGTGGGAATCCATAGTGTCAGTGACTCCTCAGGAGTGCTAGGCTAAGAGTAAATGAGCATCTCTGCTGGTGAGCGCCGGGTGACCTCATCAGAACGTTCTGTGTGCTTTCCAAGAAGCTTATTGAGAAGCTGAGCCCTATGATGTGATTTTGTCCTACAGGTGCAGCATGAATCAGGCCATGCAGTAGTTAGTTTCTCTTTACTGGTGGGACAACACAGTTGAATGTTCTTGTGAAGGAGGTGGAAGAAGACACTCCACAGGAGATCTACACTCACTGCAGTAGGGGTTTCTCGGGGACCTTTCTTAAGCACAGTAGTGAAGGGTGCCTGGTGCTTTCTGAGATGGAAGAGTGTGAGAGGGCAGACAGGGATTGCTATCTGAGGAAGTCATTCAGGCTGCCCAGGCAAGGGCTACAGTGTCCATGAGGGAGACCTTGCCATTAAAGAACTCCATGATGTAGATCGCCTCATTGCTGTGGAATGGGTAGCATCAGGGTTCCTGAACCCTGCATCCAGTGTGGCCCTGTACATCTCAACTAAAATCAAACACTGAGAGGCACCTGTCTTACCTTGTACTGAATGCTCCTCTCTATGCTGTTGTCACGTTGCTTACTGCGTCTGCTCCTCTGAGCTGTGTGGATGGCCATGACGAGGGATGTGGGGGGGCTCACGTGTGGCCGTGTAAGGAAGTGCAAGGCTGGATTCTATGGAGTGCAGTCCCCTCTGCCTGAGGGACAAATTCACCGTAGGGTTCCAGGCTTAGCTGAAGTGTGTGTCACCCCACAGGTGCCATGCTGGCCCCTGAAAGGGATGGTCTCTGACTCTGCTCTCTGTGCTATTATGGGGCATCATCTCAGTTCCACCCATGCTTGGGCACTGAGGACTGCAGCAGCTCGGCTTGCCTCCCCCAAGCCAGTAGGTGGAAGGTTGAGGACAGTCTCTGGGCGCACACTCCTGCCCGTGGTGGTGAGGGACTGAGAGCGAACTGCCGGTGTGCGTACGAAGGACGTACGAAGCAGAATGCGTTGTTCTCAGGTGCCAAGAAGGAGCTCGTACATCTCTGCTTTGAGCTATCATGTCATTCATCATATATTTATTTATATTCTTACTTTATCATAAACCTGGTCACAGAAGCTCAGGGACAAAAACATAAAAATGAGAGCAAGAACAACAAAATCCCACATGACATGAATATTAGAGGATGTATTTTCAAAGATTTTTTTTTTAATTCTGTGTAATGTTTGTCATAAATAGAGGCACGTATGTACTTCGATAACCAAAGCATAGCATGCTGAATAAGAAATTAGAGAAATAATGTATGTGGCTATAGTTTAGCAACAAGTTACACTTGAAACATATGAGAACATGCCTACATTTTACAATATACTTTTATTCTTACACTGACCAAAGCAAAAGGCTTTGGAGCCACGTTTCTCAGAGGCTAATTCTGGCAGTTACTTCTCAGGTAAGGCTTGGCCTCTATTTCTTCCCACTGCTGTTCACACTGCCGTTTTCTGTGTAGCAGGTAAGTGTGCTTTGCCCTGTCTGTGACAGTGCTGGTCTGCGAGTAACTTGTATTTTCTCCTCTTCTTTAACAGGGACCTCCGGAACAATCTTATTAGTAGTATAGATCCAGGTGCCTTTTGGGGACTGTCTTCGCTGAAAAGACTGTGAGTCTGTTTGAATTCTTATGAATTTGAACTGTTTCTTTCAGGAGTTGTTATTAACTTGAGCATGACAAGAAATGAATATTTAGCAATTTCTAGGAGTTCATGTGGCCCAGTCCCTTACAGAAGATGGAATTTAATCTAAGTAGCTTAGAGTACTATTAATTTGTATAAATGTGATTTGTTTCATGGTGGGAAGTTGTGTCCCTCTTGGGCTAATGCAGTCATTACCACATTGATTGTGCAGGCCACGCTAATCTGTGGGTGATTTGCAAGTTATGACTCAGTGGAACTGTGTCTGTCATAAATGACGTGCAAACGGTGGTCTTTTCTACCCATGATGTGAAAATCTCTCCATTTTCACGTGTATTTTATCACTGCACTTTTATTTTGAGACCCAAAGGCCAGTTTTTGTGACTTACGAAGCTCACCCTCAGCTTGCCCCATGTTCTTTTGAGTTTCTCACCTTAGAGCAATGGCTTTCCACTGAAGACAGCTGACTGCCCCCCCCCATCCCTTCTGAGGAGCGTTGGGTACTGTCTGTTCCACACTCACACTCTTTTTTTTGTCTTTTTGAGACAGGGTCTCGCTATGTAGTTGAGGCTGGCCTTGAGCTCACTCACAGACTCTTGAGGGAGAAAGTAGGTACTGTAGAGAAAGAAAAATAATTTTTCCTCCACCCTTTGAAATTCTTGGCCAGGACCCTGATCACAAAAGACAGATTACCTAGAGTTAGAGAAGGACAAAGGCAAGGGCCTTGAGTCTCTAGGGGCCACAGATTGGGGGGGAAGCAAACACTGGAGAAATTAATAGTAGTTAAAGCCTAATTAGTAATGTTTGTTTTGTGGATTCCTTTGGTGAGCACTCAGCTCATAAAGGTCCATAAAGTCCTTTCCTGGGGGAGTGGGGAGAGGAGCTTTTGTCTTTCCTGGTAGAGAGAGGAGGAGGGGACCCCATTTTGAATGTATACCCTGTTCCACAAAGAAGAAGACAGAAAACTTGTTCTTGTGTCTCTTTCTCCTCATTTGCTTTCAGTTCAGAACCATCCTCATGATATTTCCACAGGGTTTTAAAGCTATTATTGCTGTACTTTTATTTTTTGAGCATAGAGATTGAGCCCCAGGGCCTTGCGTGTACCACTAGGGCAGGCGGTTCACCACTGAGCCAGTCCCGTCCCATTTTTGCTTTCTCAAGTAAAGTATCTTTCATCTAGAAGTTAACAGCATGTTCCTCTCATTTCTCTCTGGGCAGCCTTCAGGGTCAGAATTCTGTAACGTGGACAGTAATTGTATTGAGAGGATTTGCTTTTCCTTATAAAGTTATTTTAATTTTAGTCTGGGCCTGCAGACTGTGGCCTTTCAATTTTGTAGCTTTTGCTGAGGTGTGAGTGGTGAGTCCTATGATTTTCAGTCTTTGCTACCTTCAGTGGAAGCCCAGAGACTTCTGTTACCAGTTGCTTTTCTTCTTTTCCATTCATTTTACATTTTTTCCTTTAACGAAACAACTCAGATTTTGGCTGGTGTTGGTGGGGATTGGACCTCTAGGTATGGAGGTGAGAGTTGGGTGACCTGAGCATTAGGTAGTGTCAGATTCGCAGCCAGCCAAGCCTGGTGTTGTTGGGTTCACCGTAGTTTGTATCAGCCAGGTGTAGCAGTGTCGCCAGGGCTGCAAGGCTGAGAACAGCATCCGTTGACTTCAGCGGAAATTCAGCAAATCCATTCTGTGTGCTGGGTTGGGCTGCAGGGATGTTAGGAAGCTTGGGATCCCAGAGAGAGCTTGCAGGGTGGTGCAGCCGTGCACACCAGCCAGGAGCCTGGTGTGGAACGGCCATCCGGGCGTGCAGCAAGGTGGGTGGAGCACGCCGAGGGTTTAGCTGTTGTGGTCAGGTTGTTAGGCTTCAGCTGATCAGACTCAGGTATGTGTAGGGAGCAGGCCCTACAGGGGCAGCAGAACATGCAGAGAGAGTCATTCAGGAGGAGAGAGCAGCAGCAGGAGCTTGGCTTGGAACAGTGACAGCAGGACGTGGTCAGCTGCACCTCTGCTGGGAGGGACCACAAGGATTCCAGCAAGAAGCCCTGTGAGGCTGGACCTGCCCTGTCAGCAGTCCCAGGGTGTGGTGCCCCTCTCATACATGTTGATACTTGCACTTGAGGCCTTCTAGAATATTTTTCCATCCTGCTCTTTCTTTGTGGGAGGGGTTGTGACATCATCATACTTGGAGCCACTTTTTCTTTCTCTCTGATCTATGGCATCATCGTTTCCCCAGCCTTTTGGGTAGCGCAGAGGCTAACGTGAATGATATCCCTATGCTGAAATACAGGTTGGAAGAAACTTGACTGAAAATAAAAAGCAGCTTCATCCGTGGGTTTTAAAGATATTGAAGAGGTTCTCCATTTAATTCTTCATCCTATATAATTTCTTAAAATACTGTAATCTAAAATAAATTTTAAAATTTCATATTTGGTAGCACTTAATTACTGATATTGCACTAGGCATTTCTGATAGCAGTTTTCCATTGCATTACACATTAAGTAGTCTCTTGTGGTCTTGCCTAGGGAGGTAATTGCTGTTTATAAAGTTCTTGCCAGTAGAAAATATCTTCTCAATTCCAAATAGCTGACTTGTAATTGAACTTACGGTACGCAGGTTGCAAGCTGAAGGAGTCCTTTATAGGAGCTGAATGGGATGTAAAGATACTCTGCAGTTGCTTAGAGAGACAGACACTTTTTCTTGTGAGCCCTTGAATCATTCTTTTCAATTGTACATCCTTCTCAACAGCTGCACAGAAAGTGTTTCTATAAATGTATCATGCCTTTGCCTTTAGTTTATAGATAATTTGAATCAGGAAGATCAAGGAGCTTTCTGTAAAATTAACTATCAGAAATCGGTGAAACCCAGTTCCATTCACTTTCTCTTTTGCTTTATCAACAAATTGAAGCTGATTCCCAACCCAAATGAAAACCCATTGTCAATACCTAAATTCCATTTTAAGTAGGTATAGCTGTAATGAAATTGTTTCCCAAAGAATCAATGGTAATTACACCATTTAAAGCTCAGAATTGAGACAGGATAATGAATTGCATCCAGAAATGCTTGTTTAAGCAACAATTCACAAGACGATGCCTAATTTTCTTAGACAGTAAAGCCCAGAAATAAAAGGAAAATCTGCTGGAATTAAAAAAGAGAAGTCCCATGCCATTGAATACTTAAACGTAATATTCAGAGGAGTTGAGGGATACACCATGTACAGAGGAAGGTTTGTATTGCTTAAGATTCTTATAGCAAAAGTTTCTATAAGAAACTGGAGTCAAGAAGTTATTGAAAATCAGGAGTATGTAGGGTAGCTTTTAGACTATGTTGCCAAAAAAGTAAGTGAGTAGGTACTTGGTTCAGATGCTGTGATACCGTGATTTATAGTCAAACTAATATGTTTCCTTCTAAATAGCAATTACACAGATTGCACGCAGCGGTGTTCATTTGGAAATGGTTCTTTAACTGACTCTTCTCAAATGATTCAGAGCGTAGTTCAAAGAGTTCATCCTTTTCCATGACAGAGAATAGCACAGACATTGAGGAAGACATGATAAAGAATTTGGGAAAGCTTGGCTGAGAGAGCTATTTGTAATAATTTTATTGAAATTCAAAGTATGTTGAATTGTTCAGAAGTTAACACTAGAAATTAAGAATTCTTAGTTGTAGGAGTTTGTTGCATATAGTGTACCCAGTCTTCTAGTGGGCAGTGTTACAAGGCATGGCCTTTTAATTTGAAAGTTAAAGAAACTGAATCACTATTGTTCAGGCTGATGGTTTTATTTATAACCAATGTACATCTCTAATTTAACGCGAAGTTGAGATTGTGTTCATCGTTTCTGGTATAAAATAAATGAAGAAAGAGATTTTTCTTTCTTTTTGCAGTACTGAGGTTTACACCCTAGGCCTTTTGCACTGAACTACATCTTTTGTTCACTCATTCATCCATTCAGGAATAGCATCTCACTAAGTTGTCACCTTACTTGGTCCAGGTATCAGCTAACAGTCCTCTGAACCTCCTGGCATTACAGAGAGCACAGTACTAACTAAAAGTTCAGTGTACATGGAAAGCAAAATATTTCAAGAGAGAGAAGAAGAGAAAAACATTTAGAAAGTCACATTTATCAAGAAATAGGAATTAGGAGTTAGTAAAAAAAATAATTGAGCCATCACCTAGTACTTCCAAAGTAATTTGGCTTGATACTAAATGATAGATCTGTAAAGTAAAAGCTAACTCAGTTGTTTTTTCATTATAGTCAAAACTAAGAAGTACTACAGTGTTGGGGAAAAGCATTATGTTTCAAATGTTCTTAAGGAAATAAAAAGTCCCATCATTGTGATAATTTACCCTTTTGTCCATTATCTGTTATGTGCTGGCTGAGATTGGGCTCAGTTCTCCAACTGCCCTGGTATTATTAATTCTGTAGGTCATCCAAGGAATTATGTCTCAGGCAGGAAGAGAGACCATGTCTTACTCTCCAGCTTTGTCTAGGCTAATTTTTCAGGAGTCAGTGCTTGAAATATGATTAAGTAGCAGTTAGTCCACGTGTACCAGAGCTGAGAGCAAGAATCACGTTCTCTGAGCGCTAATTCCATCTCAGTGGAGGGTGGGCAAATATCTCGGAGATAGGAGAAAGGAGTTGTATGGCTCTTGGAGCCACTCTTCAGGATGTAAGACCTTTTTTTACCAAGGAGGACTAATTACCACATGTCTGGTGCTTTCTCCTTAGGGACCTGACCAACAATCGGATAGGGTGTCTGAATGCAGACGTATTTCGAGGACTCACCAATCTGGTTCGGCTGTAAGTACTTTTATTTCCTACTAAGAAACCAGGCATGTGGGAACCATAATCCAAGTGCACTGACTGATAAAAAAAGGAACTGCACTGATTATAAAAGTGGTAAGGCACAAGGAGCCCACAGCACTGGCCTTGGTGTAATTAATGGGCTCAGTATCCTGTATCCAAAGTATGTGGTACCAGGCATGGTGGCACATGCCTGTAATCCCAGCACTTGCTTAGTTATTTATTTATTTATATGGCTAGCTCAGCCCTGAGGGCAGGGCTGGCGCAGCATGTGGTGCCGGGGATCGAACCGCAGTCCCTGCAGCCGCCCAAGCTTTCCTAAGCAGGCACTTTAGACCACTGAGCCATCCTGCCGGGCCAATCCCAGCAGTTGGGAGGCTGAGGCAGGAGGATTGGTGCGAGTTCGAGACCAGCCTGGGCTAGAAAAGTGAGCTCAAGGCCAGCCTGAACTGCATAGCAAGACCCTGCCTCAAAAAGCCAAAAAAAAAGAAAACCAAAGTATGTGGTGCCAGAAGTATTTTCAGATTATGAATTGGAGTATTTGCATGTGTAGAATGAGATGACCATGGGCTGAGATCTAGATCTAAGCATAAGATTTATATTACATAAGTACTTTTTTATAGTTGTAAAAATGCTACTTTTAAATGTTTCTATTACTTTATTTTATTTTTATGGCTTTTAATACTACATATATACCTTGTACACAGACCCTGAAGACAACTTTGTATAGTGTTGTTTTTTTTTTTTTAATTCTGTCCATGATAAATATAGGATTTTGTACATAACAGGAAGTGTTTGGTGGAAATAGGAAGGGGTCTGAGAAATGGAAGGCAAGGAGGAGAAGGGGACATAACGTGAATTAAGATGTATCACATCCATGTACTATGGATGTCATCATTATGTACTACAAGCATGATAATGAAAAATAAACACATTTTTAAAAGAGTAAAAGTATTTGGTACACAAAACAACGTGCTATAGTATGGGATTTTCCACTGCTGCCCTCATATCATTGTTCAAATGTGTTGGGTTTTGGTGCATTAGGGATTTCAGAGTTTTTCACTAGGGTTCCCTATAATATGTTAGCACATCATATGTAGACTCATGTGTGTACACACATAATGCAGCACCTATGGAAGACAAGACATTCAAGTCATGTGATGTGACTGACAGCTTTGCTAATCCAGGGAAGTATTTTGGAAGGGGTACAAGGTGAGCTGAGGCTCTTGGCAGATGTTTAGGAAGGAAAGAAACAGAGTCAGGGTGCTTGGAGAGGAAGGGAGAACAACATCAGCTTTTCAAGGGGAGGCCGGTGGACTTGGTAGAGGACGGCTTACATCCTGCCACTGGCCACATAATTTCCAGCGAGCTGACCAACGTTTTGGTTTATGGCGAAAGTTACCCAAAGACTTAAATGATGTGTAGCTATCTATAGTTTATGGACAATAAATGTGAAAAAAAAAAAAAAAAAAAAAACTTTGTATAAACCATCAGTTTAAGTAAAGATATTCCGATCGCACCGCTGGGAGCTGAGCCTGTGCGCCCGCCGCAGGTAAGCTCCCTTTGCCCCTGTGCCCCGCCTCTGCGTTCC
>PVJA010045439.1:0-15654 GCA_004027025.1 Myocastor coypus
TAAATTAATTCTTTAAAAAAAAAAAAATGGGGCACAGGGGGATGGCTCAGTGGTTTAAAGCTCCTGCTTGGGAAAGCTTGGGCGGCTTCAGGGACCACGGTTCGATCCCCGGCACCACATGCTGTGCCAGCCCTGACCTGGGGCGGGCTGAGCCGGCCATAAAAATGAGTGAATAAACAAACAAGGGTTCTGAAACAAGAATAAAAATAATAAATAAAAAAATTAAAAAAAAAAAAGACAGTGACAGGTCAGATATGATGGCACATGCCAGTAATCCCAGTACTTGGGAGGCTGAGGCAGGAGAATTGGTGCAAGTTCGAGACCAGCCTGGGCTACAAAAGTGAGCTCAAGGCCAGCCTGAACTGCATAGTGAGACCCTGTCTCAAAAAGACTAAATAAATCAATAAGTGAGTAAATAAATATTTTTTTTAAAAGACAGTGACAAATGTATGTGAGAGCTCTTCCTGTAAGCGGCCTGTGGTGTCCTGTGAAAATGGTTCGCTACTCTCTCGACCCAGAAATCCCCACAAAATCATGCAAATCAAGAGGCTCACATCTTCGCCTTCATTTTAAGAATACAAGTGAAACTGCTCAGGCCATCAAGGGTATGCATATCCGAAAGGCCACCAAGTATCTGAAGGATGTCACATTAAAGAAGCAGTGTGTGCCATTCCGACGTTACAGTGGTGGAGTTGGTAGGTGTGCCCAGGCCAAACAGTGGGGCTGGACACAGGGTTGGTGGCCCAAAAAGAGTGCTGAATTTTTGCTGCACATGCTTAAAAATGCAGAGAGTAATGCTGAACTTAAGGGTTTAGATGTAGATTCTCTGGTTATTGAACATATCCAGGTGAACAAGGCACCCAAGATGCACCGCCGTACTTACAGAGCTCATGGTCGGATTAACCCATACATGAGCTCCCCCTGCCATATTGAGATGATCCTTACTGAAAAGGAACAAATTGTTCCTAAGCCAGAGGAGGAGGTTGCACAGAAGAAAAAGATATCCCAGAAGAAACTGAAGAAGCAAAAACTTATGGCACGGGAATAAATTAATTATAAAATAAATGCAAATAAAATTAATGTTGTTGACTATTAGTAAAAAAAAAAAAGTATGTGAGAATATGGAGAAAAGATACCTTCCATATGATGTAGGGGAAAAATGAAACTTTCAACCTAAAAGATACCTGGACGAGTTTGTGTTCTCTAAAACCGAAGAATTAATTTTAGCAACAAATGGAGGTAATGAGCAGAACATATTTATTGAGGGAAAAAAAGCTCCTGTCCAAGAGAGAAACAGCAGAGGGGTCCCAAGTGGCTATTCCAGGGAGCTGTCTCTTCCAGGGACTTTTATAAAGAAAAACCACATGGTGAGGAGGGTCTAAGGTTGTGGAGAAGACATGGGAACTCACTGAGGTGTGTATGAGGTGGGACAAAACTATGATCAGCCAATGAGATTACAAGCACTATTGCTCAGGTAGAATAGATTAAAATCAGGATCAGTGGGAAAGCAAGTCATATAGAAAGTGGGCAAGAATACCACATATTGGGTTTGGGCTCATGACTCTTTCCAGGCTCATTCAAGGTGATTGATACTTATTCAGCATATTTATCCCTGATGCCCATCCCTAGGGAAGTATGTAGTTGCTTTTGTTTACTCTTGTCTTGAGATCTGGCCCATGGCTGAGGAGTCTCTGTCTCTAGCTGTAAAGTCACCTTGTCTTCCATATCATCCTTGAGGGCCTCACCCTGTCTGACTGCCTATAATATTTCTATCTAATTTAGCTACCTACAACACATACACTGTTGAGTTAAGTGAATTTGGGGCTAGGGAGATAGCTCCGAGGCACAAGTGCCTGCTGGGCAAGTGCAAGGTCATGAGTTCGAACCCTGGTCCCACAAAAAAAAAAAATTAAGTGAATTAATACAGCTATTACAAAGAACAGTATTGAATATAGCTCAATGGCACACTTGCCTGGCAAGCACAAGGTCCTGAGTTCAATTCCCAGTGCAAAAAAAAAAAAAAAAAAATGTGTGCGGAATCCTCAAAAACTAGAAACATAGCTATCATATGATCCATCAATGCTACTCCAAGGTATTTATGTGAAGGAATTGAAGTCAGTAGGTCAAAGGGACATCTGTAGTCTCACATGTTTATTGTAACACTGTTCACAAAAGCGAAGACATGGAGTCAGCTTAGGTGTCCATCAAATGATGAACAGATAAAGAAAGTGAAGTACAAACATATAATCAAATAGTATTTCACCTGAAGAATGAAATCTTTTTTTTTTTTTTTTCTGTACTGGGTTGAAATCCTTTAATTTGTACCACTACAAATGGAGCTGGAGAACATTGGGGGGTTTTGTTTGTTTGTTTGTTTGTTTGGTTTGTTTTTTCTTTGTATTTAGTACAGGTCTCACTATGTAGACTGGACTCATAGTGATCCTCCTGTTTACAGCCTCCCAAGTGTTGGGATTATAGATGTGTACCGCCACGCCCAGTCTCAATTACCTTCCCAGTGCATGCCAGCATGGCAGGCCCTGGGATCAAACCCCAGCCCCTGTGTCTGCCTAGGCAGGTGCTGTAGTCTGCTGAGCTAACTGGCTGGCCCTGGAGAACACTGTTAAAGTGAAATAATCAAGCCCCAAAAGACCAACTCCACATGCTCTCATATATGGAAGCTAAGAAGTGGGTTCCAAAAAAGTAGAGAATAGTAGTTAGTAGAGTCTTTGCAGTATGTGGTACCAGGGATTGAACCTGAGTCTGTGCACTTGCCAGGCAGGTGCTTAGACCACCAAGCTATCTCCCTGGCCCCAAGATAACCATGATTAAAAAAAGAAAGCAAGAAAGCAAGCAAGCAAGCAAGCAAGAAAGAAAGAAAGAAAGAAAGAAAGAAAGAAAGAAAAACATATTCTCTAGTCATACTACATGATTCAAGGCACTTGGTATCCAAATAAGATTATGATAGTTAAATTTACTGCACCACTGTAATAACTGAGATTTGGAGATCAAAGCTAAACTGATAACCAGGCAAAATAATCAATATTTTTTTTTTGTCTTTTTGAGACAGGGTTTCGCTATGCAGTTCAGGCTGGCCTTGAGCTCACTTTTGTAGCCCAGGCTGGTCTCGAACTCGCACCAATCCTCCTGCCTCAGCCTCCCAAGTGCTGGGATTACAGGCGTGAGCCACCACACCTGGCAATAATCAATATTTTGTCCCTGGCCCTCCAAGGTTAACAAGGACCCAAGACTCCTTGCTACATGATCCTTACATTTTCAGTGAGTCACCCAATCTCCTGACTGGGAAGACTGTTATCAACCACCCCCCACAAAAGGACAGATGTCAATCAACATACAGTGTGCAAAAAAGGATCACCAAAGAAATGTATCCCTTGCTTCTTCTACAGGAAACCACATGGTCATCAAGCCTGTGCCCCACCCTGACAGCTGTAAGACAGGAACTAAGAGGTTCTGTACTGTTATCCCCAAAATAATTCCTGAGGAACCTTAACTGAACTTGATATATAGAGAAAAAGGTTAATTTAGATTAATACAGATCTTAAACACCCAACAAAAAGGCATAACCAAAATGATATTTTTTTTTTAAAAAAAAAAAAAAGGCTCCAACTACTACATGGCCCCTGCTGGCTGTCTCCAGCTACACCTGTGTCACTGACAACTACTGTGGTTCACTGAGGCTAAAAAGCCCCAATGATAGCTTTAGAAACTCAGCAAGAGTCCTTAGCTAAAATTGTCCTTAAAAACTACAGAGTTCCCTATTTTCTTATAGCCAAAAGTGGAGGGACTTTGAAACTTGTCTTCAGATAAATAATTCGCACCAGGTGAAAAAAAGATATTAAAACAATGAAAAATAGAGACTATAACTAGCTGGGCCCTGCGCCTGTCTGTACTGTGGCTGTCAGCTGCGTGAGACACGCCCATCTGTCTCCTTAGAAGGGCATGTGCCACCTAGTGCAGTGGGCTTTGGCTCTGTTCCTGGTGTGGGTGCGTGTAGTACTTTGAGGCGCTTTTACAAGTTTGGGTAGCTGTTTCCCGCTGTAGGAAACATATAATATCTATTCAAAACCCTTAAAAAATACTGCCTAAATTTGGCTCCCTTCTCCAAGTTGTCTTTCTATTTTGATTTGTATGTTTGGATTATGAATTCTTTTTATGGGCGGGGTGGGGGGGAACCAGGGATCGAACTCATCACCTTGCACTTGCCAGGTGCACACCTGTGCCCCTGAGCTATCTCCCCAGCCCCCTGAAGTCTTAATTTGTTAGTAAAATGTTTCTTTTCACCTAAAGGCTGTCATCTTCCAAATGATCATACAGATGGACCAACAACAAACTTGCCAGACTTTTTACTGCAGTCCATTAACCATCTTAAGAGTTTATAATTGAAGAACTCCAGTATGGTATCAGTCAAAGCCTCTGTCTTGTTCTTTGCGGAGACAAAAATACCTGACCCTCAAATTAAAGAGGGAAAGGTTTATTTAGTCCTCTGCACCAAGATTTAGAACAGCTGAGTTACTTAGTTAAGCTTCTACCCTTCTCAGGTTGATAGGGCGTATCAATCATAATTTCCTCCTTAGATTAACTCCCTGGAAAAAGTTCCTGACTGCTGTCTCCGCTACATGGACCGCTTTCAACCCAAAGCAGCTAGATTTAGTCTAAACAGTAGCTAAGAGAGGCAGCTACTCCCTAGTAAGGACCTCAGTTCTGAGGAAATTATAATGCAAAATAACTAGTTTCTTTCTACGATACAGTGTTCATTATAGACACTATGAGAAAGAATTAGAAAATCTGCGTTCCAACTGATCACTTTTTTTCTTTTTTTCCAGAACTAGGGATTGAACTCAGTACCTTACACTTGCCAGGCAGGCACTTGTGCCCTTGAGCTATCTCCCTAGCCCCAAACTGATCGCTTTTTAAAGAAACTTTACACAGCCACCTATAAGTGTCCACTAAACAGTTAAGCAATTGCTGTGCTCTGCTTATGTGTATGTGACTCAGGATTGGGGGGGGCTTAAGGGGTAACCCACTCAGGACCCCTTCCCAGAAATCCAGGAGCTGGTTTTCCACTTATTTCCAATAAAAACTCTCCTAACCTGCTCCTTTGGTTTATGACTTCAATTCCAAAGTTTGTGGAACTTGAGCCAGAGCCTAGAGCCTCGGACATATACTATTTATTCATTATGTGGTGTATGCTTCTGCGCAAACAAGCGCTACTACTACCTGAAGTCCCTCAGGGAAGCTTTAAACTTCATTCCATTATAAACTGAATATAAAACAGGAATACTTTAAAATATCAATTAGAAATTGTTTCAGAAGCAATCTCAGCTTCTAAAGAAATGCAAAGTCAAAGATCTACATGGTGCCTTTTGAGCTTGAAAGGAAGCAGTCTCAGGAGCTCCACCTGGGAGATATGATCCTCCAGCTACATCAGATGCTTGTCTACCGAATGCCAGGGGAGGCTGGGGCCCCAGAGTAAGTGGAAGGAACCTTCCAGAAAAGGTCAGCAGGGCCGCTGCTGCCAAGTCCGGACTGAAGAGACATCGTGGGACCGGGACGGGGGGCAGGGGTAGGGGTGATGGGAAGCCATAAGGCAGGGCATTCTAGAACATGTGAGCCCTGGCTTCCTCTGCTGCCCGGGGCACGAGATTTAGGGCATTGTAGGCATGGGAGGATCGAGGTCCGAAGTAGACCAAATTCGTACTGGGGCTAAGTCAAGGCTCACAGATGTTTGGAGGCTCTGCCCCACAGCGGGAAACAGCCACCCAAACGCACCCGCGCCGCAAGTTGTAAAAACGCCTCAAAGTACTACGTACAATCCCACCAAGAGCAGAGCCAAAGAGCACCGTGCCCGGCGGCGAACACCCTTTTAAAGAGACGCACGGCGCCTCTCGCGCAGCTGACAGCCCCAGTATGATAATTTGCCTACGACTTCCGGGCCTGAGAGAGGGGCGGTGGACTCCCGACTGCCGCTGATTGGACCCTGACAGCGGTGCCCAATCGGAGTTGATTTGCGCCACAGTCGCCCAATTGCAGCTTGCTTTGCTCGCGGAGGGCGGAGCCAGGCGGCTCAGCCAGTGGGAGGCAGCGTTGTTGGAGGACACGGCCGCGCAGCCCAGAAGCGAGTGGAGGTACGGCTGCCACTGCCGCAAGAGGCGCGAGGTGCGGGACGCCTGGTGCTCGCGGCTAACGGCGCCATGGGCAAGCGAGCGGGGAGGGGGCTGGGCGGCAGGGGAGGCTATGAGGGCTGCTGGGGGCGCTGTCTGGCGCCTGATAGGCCGGGGCAGCGCCAGGGGCGGGGCGGCGTCCTCGGCGGGCTGGGCCGCGGGCGCGGCGGGCGGCGGGCGGTGTCCCCTCCCTTTGCCTCCGCCCGCTCCGCCCCAGGCTGAAGGTCAGCCGCGCTTTGTTCGCGCCGCGGCCTCCTCGAAGCCCTTCCGCGCGCACGTGGACCCGGGCGCCGCCGCACTGAGCGCCCGAACCCGACCAACGGGACGGTGGGTCCTGTAGTGCCGCCTCGTGAGCTCCCGCGGCGCGACGGGTGACGGTGGGCTTCTGCTTCTTAAGTCGGGGTGGCTGAGGGAATAGCGCTCAGTGCCGCGAGAGCGCTGGGTCCCGCCGGCCCCCAGGACGGAGGACTTGGATTAAGGGCTGTTGGAGTGATGGCCTGGGGGAATTTAAATGTCCAGGCAAGGTGGGCCTCAAGCTGGTTGTACTGTGAAAACCGGCTCTCACAAGAGATGGAAGAATTTAGCGGTTCGCACTTGTTAGGGGTGGGAAAGCCCCCGCGTGTCTCTCAGTTCACAGAGTTGGAGTCTCATATGTGTGTGTTTGCCGAGAGAGCTTCTTGGTTATTTCCCTGGACCCTCCCTTCTTTTCTGAAGGCTTTTTTGTTGATCCTAGCAGGGCATTGCCTGGTCACGATAAGACTTTCTACCTACCGCAGTTCTCCATCTAAGCCTGATTAGATGTTGACAAACCATGCCTGGTGTTTGGTAATTCGGATTGCCGCATTAGACCCTCACAGCTCTAAATGTGTCTGGTCGTCTGTTGGAGTCTGCGACTTCCTGAGCATCTCTGCTTTCTCAGAGCAATCCTTGGGGTGGATAGATAGGTCTGTGCTTTTTCGCAGATGTACTGTGGAACTTGTGAAAACAAGTTCTCCATATTCCTGCATGTAGGAATGCGATATAAAAACAAGTAATTGGCCTTAAAAAAGTTAAGTACAGTGTTTTTTAAAGTTACTTTTCCTGCAGTAGTAACTATACTTCTGAATGACTAACTGCTTCCTACACACCAGGGGCTCCTCTAAGCTCTTTGCATGTATTAACTCATTTCATATAATAACGTTTGAGATAGCTACAATTTAAGTAGAGTACCCTTACCTCAAATGCTTGGGACCAAAAATGTTTCAGATTTTAGGTTTTCAAACTTTGAAATATTTACCAAATGAGTTACCTTAATCTGGAAATTCACAATCTCACGAACGTGCAGTGCTCAAAAAATTACAGATTTTACAGTATTTATGATTTTTGTGGCCAGTCAGATACCTCAGGGTACTAAGCACCTGCTTAAACAAGCGCTGGGACCATGATTCAATCCCCAGCACCACAGTGCTGTGCTAGCAGCCCTGCCCCCTAGTTGACCAGAGCTGGCCACCCAGACAAGAGGTAGTGGCACAGGTCTGTAATCCCAGTGCTGGGAAGGCTCAAAACTAGAGGATCACTATGAGCCCAAGCTGTGTAATGAGGCCCTGTACAAAATACATTTTTATTTTTTATTTTTTTTAATAGGGATTCTCAACTTGTATTGCTTGCCATTTCACTGCTGGGAAACTAAAGGCCGTTTGGTATTGAGTATGAGTTATCCAAGGCAGCAGGGCGGGGATTAAAACCCCTATAGTTTTAATTTTGTCCAGATTTCCAGCTTCTTTGGAGAGAATTCAGAGTTGTAATGGGATAAGTGTGGTGCACTCTTAGCCTGTAATCTCAACACTCAGGAGGCTGAGGCAAGAGAATCTCTTCAAGGCCACCATGGACTATATAGTAAAATCTTTTCTCAAGAAAAAGATTTGAATGGGAAATTACGTTACCTTTACTGTACTATGCCTAGGTGAAATTTTGCTTTTTAAAATTTATTCATTTGGTACAGGGTCTCGCTACACAGATCAGACTCATAGATAGTGACTCCAGTCTCAGCCTCCCCAGCATCGGGATTACATGCATGTACCACCAAGCCCAGTTGGGTCATCACAGCACATGGTACCTGGGATCAAACTTGTGTCCTTGCACTTGCCAAGCAGGTGCTTAGACCACCAACCTATCTCCCCAGCCTGCACTTTTGTTTTTGAGGACTTAAGTTGGATGACCTTTACATTTTATAATTCCCAAAGAATGCTAGGTGCACCGCATGACTTCATGCATCATTTAAATGTTTTACTGCTATCTTAACTGTTACTGTATATCATTTGCAATCATTTTTTCCTTATCAGTATTAATGGTTTGGAAGGGTTGCTGTTCATACCATTTTTAGATTTTGTTTTATTAGTTTTGAATCCTGTACTTTTTTTTTCAAACTGAATTTGAGTAGTAATTGGAGGAGTTTGTTGAAGTCTTTGCAGTAGCCAATTTTATCATTTGTGGATTACCTGATAAGGTTGATCACTTGATTTTCAAAAGGGATATGTTATGTTTTAGGACTTTGTCTTCAGAACACACATGATATAATAATATCTTTGTGAATGGCCATTTAGATGAACAGACTTACCTGTGGAATTTTGATTTGTTTTAATCATCTATTTATTTGGTACAGAGTCTCTACACAGTTTGGATTTATAGTGATCCTCCTGTTTCAGTCTCCCCAGCACTGGGATTACAGGCTTGTGCCACCACGTCAGCTTCAGTGGTCTGCATGGCACACCTGGACCAGCGCAGCATGTGATACCCGGAATTGAGCACAGGTTGCCAGGCAGGTGTTTAGACCACTGAACCATCCCCCCAACCCCTATCTGTGGAATTTTTTTTTTTTTTTTTTTTTTTTTTTGAGACAGGGTCTCACTATGCAGTTGAGGCTGGCCTTGAGCTCACTTTTGTAGCCCAGGCTGGTCTCGAACTCGCACCGATCCTCCTGCCTCAGACTCCCGAGTGCTGGGATTACAGGCATGAGCCACCACGCCTGGCTGTCTGTGGAATTTTGAAATAAGATTTTTCCACAGAGGGACTCCTAAGTTGCACAGGGTAAGTTTAAACTCATAATCCACCTGCCTCAGCCTCCCAGAATGCTGAGATTCAGGTACCTGCAATCACACAGGACTAGAATTACTTCATTTTTAGAGATGCTTTGCTTTTCCTTTGGTGTGTGCAGTTAAAACCTGTTTTTGGTAAATTTTGCCAGAGAACCTAAAATTGGCAGGGGGAGGGATCTTATGGGCAAGTCTCATTTAAAATCCTAAGGCCTAAGGGCTGTCAGCTATATGAGATACAGTGGAAGTATGCTGCTGGGATACAGTCCTTTCAGTGATGGCCTATATCTGACTAACAAGCCAGCAGCAATGAACTTGTTTAGTTGGTCAAGGCTTGTTGGCCAAGGAGCACTTTTTTGTTTAAAAGGAAGTTGGTACCTGTTTGTAAACTGAGAAAATCCAGAGGCTGAGGCAGGAGGATAGCAAGTTCAAAGGCTGCCTGGGCAATTTAGCAAGATCCTGTGTCAATGAAAAGGCCTTCTAGGTTAGTCTGCCATGGTGGCTCATGTTTGTATTCCCAGCACTCTAGACTAGGGAAGAGGGTTGTAAACTCAATCCCCATCTATCTAGGCAACTTAGCCCACATTTCAGAACTTGGAAAGGACTAGAAATGTCCTATAGTGTCAGTGCCCTGGGTTTAAGTCCCTAGTACCACAAAAAGAAATAAGCAGTGTGATTTAGGCATCCAGAATAAGAGACATTGTAGTTTGACCCTTTTGCCGTGTCGGGGATTAGAAGTAGCTGATGCAAAGTTTCAGGAAACCACTCTCTTCCGCATGCCACTTACTATGTATGTATGGTACCTCATATTAGCAAATTCAAACCTCCTTGAACTTGAATGGTGAAATCTGTCTTTGAGCAAATATAGTTAGATGCTAGGGTAGTGGTTTGTATTTGACTTTTTTTTTTTTTTTTTTTTGGTTGAAACAGGGTCTCGCTATGCAGTTGAGGCTGGCCTTGAGCTCACTTTTGTAGCCCAGGCTGGTCTCGAACTCAGACCGATCCTCCTGCCTCAGCCTCCCGAGTGCTGGGATTACAGGAATGCGCCACCACACCCGGCTATGTATTTGACATTTTAAAGAACTGTTTGTGGGCCTGGCAGGATAGCTCAGTGATCTAAAGCGCCTGCTTAGGAAAGCTTAGGCGGCTTCAGGGACCGCGGTTCGATCCCCGGCACCACATGCTGTGCCAGCCCTGCCCTCAGGGCAGGCTGAGCCGGCCACAAAAAGAAATAAACAAACAAACAAAAGTTCTGAAACAAGAAAAAAAATAAATAAATAAAATTAAAAAAAAAAAAAAAGAACTGTTTGTGATACAGATTTGTTTTTATCTAGCAGTTACTGATTTTTCCATCTTTCCAACTAGAGAGGAAACCCATTGGTTCGTTGAATTTTAAATTTTGTGAGTATTTAACAAAAGCAGTATTTAATAAAGGTGTGTTTTTTTTGTTTTGTTTTTTTAGTGTGAAAACTACAAAAGGTGGCATTTTACCTTTTTTTTTTTTTTTTTTTTCTTTTCTCAGAACTGGGGATCAAACTCAGGACCTTGCACTTGCCAGGCAGGCACTTGTGCCCCTGAACTATCTCCCTGGCCCCTACCTTTTGATCTTGATTGCTTGCTGTGTTCTCTTAAATTTCCTCTTAGTCTGTTAAGTATACTGTCAGCTCTTATTTTATTTTTTTCAGGCGGGGTCTTTGTAGCTCAGAGTGGCCTCAATCTTGTGGCAGTCCTTCTGCCTCAGCTTCCTGAGTTCTGGGATTACAGATGTGTGCCATCACACCTAGCACTCTGTCAGCTCTTATGACTAAATGTGCTTCCATCTTGTGTCTAGGGGAAGAGCTTGTTCAGAAATAAAGATGACTTCTGTTTAGTAGTTTATAGTAGAAAAGATGGGCTTTGCACTTCATGTACAGTGTATAGCCTAAAATAGTACTCTTGTATTCCGTTATTTCAGAGCAGAGTCAGTGTTTGTATCCGCTTATTTACTCATTCATGCGTTCACACAGTTATGCGCCTTGTCTGTATGGGACACAGTTCTAGGTACTGTGAGTGTCCACTGATTAAACAGACAGAAGGCCTTGATCTTGTTGCTGCTGTGGGAAGCAGAAAAACAAGATAATGGGTGTTGCTTTGGCAAAAAAAAAAAGAGTGAGGTTTTGAGTACTTGTAATTTGAAATAGTGTAGAAAGGGAAGTACTTTCATGACAAAGTAACAAGATCTTTACTGAATTTTAAAAACTTTCAGATGTTTGTGTTTAGTCATATGCTGAATGAGACTGGCCTCATACTCACTGTGTAGCTCAGGCTGGCTTCTCTTATCTCAGCCTTCCAAGTCCTGGGATTATAGGCATGTACCACCATGTCCACTTACCATTTGGCTGCACCTTGTAAGGACATTGAAGATCTTTGAGTTAAGGCAGTTGCCACTACCTCCAGCTTCCTGATTCCTTTTATAAGTATATAGCCTTCCTGACAAGGCCTGAGACTATGTCTTCAATTAAACTTGGCATTTTGTCATTTAAAACCAAAAGATACTTAGTTTTGTCAAACTTGAAAATTTCATAGTTCTTTGTAATTTTCCTTCTTTCTTTCTTTCTTTGCAGTACCAGAAATTGAACTCGTGACCTTGCACTTGCCAGGCAGGCACTTATGCAGCTGATCTATCTCCCCTGCCAGTGCTTTCTATTTAAACAGTGTTAGGGTTTGTTAAACAAAGATAAATAATTTGTGGTGATGAAATTGGACTATTTAAGCTCTATTTTGTTTATGATGTGTCACCACTGTGTTTTTCCTCAGATGAAGCAGTGGTTGCATAGTAGTAAGAGGTAGAGTAGCCAGCATGTGCATTGTAGTCAAAAAAGAGACTAGATGTTTTTTGTGTGCCAGGCACTTGGTTGCCTTCACAGCAGCTCATGTGGATGCCACATGTAGTTTATGTACAAAGGACCTGTGGTGCAGAGGAGGGTAAGAAGTTGGGGCAGTGGGATGGCTCAGTGGTCTAAAGCGCCTGCTTGGAGAAGCTTGGTCGGCTTCAGGAACCGCGGTTCGATCCCCGGCACCACATGCTGCGTCAGCTCTGCCCTCGGGGTGGGCTGAGCCGGCCATATAAATGAGTGAATAAACAAACAAGGGTTCTGAAACAAGAATAAAAATGATAAATAAAATAAAATTTTAGCCGGGCGTGGTGGCTCACGCCTGTAATCCCAGCACTCGGGAGGCTGAGGCAGGAGGATCGGTGTGAGTTCGAGACCAGCCTGGGCTACAAAAGTGAGCTCAAGGCTAGCCTGAACTGCATAGCGAGACCTTGTCTCAAAAAGACAAAAAAAAAAAGAAGTTGGGGCAGGAGAAGTTCAAGCCTGCATCAAAATCAGATTATTTGTGATGCATGTTTTGTTGTAGGGATTAAGTGCTGGGTTGGTTTGGTTTGTTTTTAGTCCTCAAAATTACTTTTCTTTCCATTGTTTAAATTCATTTTGTTTTTCTATGTCTTTTCTTATTTAGCATGTCATTGTCATTGTGATTGTGATCATTGTGTCAGCTTTTACTTAACTGTTGTCACTAAGTCACAAAATACAGTGTTAAACAGCATATGTCATCATCCCACAGATGAATAATGAAGTACATATTGGAAAAGTCTGGAAGTTAGAAGAGGTGCCATTATATGGAAAGGTGAATGTTTGGCCTATGTCTATAGTGATAGGGTATTTGTGTACTCAGAATACCTCCTATGCAGGAAGTGTTACACATTCTGTGGCTGCATAGTGAAAAGGATAGAAAGGGAAAGAAAGTTTTCACTCATGTATGCATTTGTTTATTTTGGTACTAGGGATTGAACCCCTGGCTGTGGCATTTGAGCTGCATTCCCAGACAGCACTTAAATTTGTGGTCTTGGGGGGCCCAGCAGGATGGCTCAGTGGTCTAAAGCGCCTGCTTAGGAAAGCTTAGGTGGCTGCAGGGACCACAGTTCGATCCCCAGCACCACATGCTGCACCAGCCCTGCCCTCAGGGCAGGCTGAGCCAGGCATAAAAATAAACAAACAAACAAACAAAAGTTCTGAAACAAGAAAAAAAATAAAATAAAAGAATTCTTAAAAAAAAAAAATTTGTGGTCTTTCTCCCTAAGCTTCTCAATAGTGCTAGGATTATAGACTACAATTCCATGCCTGTCTGTCTGGTTCCCTTCCCCTTCTCTGTTCTCTCCTCCTCTCCCGTCCGTCCGTCCGTCCGTCCGTCCGTCCGTCCGTCTGTCTGTCTGTCTGTCTGTCTGTCTGTCCATCCATCTGTCTGTCTTTTTTTCTTTTTTTTTGAGACAGGGTCTCACTATGCAGTTCAGGCTGGCCTTGAACTCACTTTTGTAGCCCAGGCTGGTCTCGAACTCGCACTGATCCTCCTGCCTCAGCTTCCCGAGTGCTGGGATTACAGGCGTGCGCCACCACGCCCGGCTTGTCTTTTTTTCTTTTTTTAAATAATTTTATTTATTTTTTTCTTGTTTCAGAATCTTTGTTTATTCACTCATTTTTATGGCCGGCTCAGCCCACCCTAAGGACAGGGCTGGCGCAGCATGTGGTGCCAGGGATCGAACCGCAGTCCCTGAAGCCACCCAAGCTTTCCCAAGCAGGCGCTTTAGACCACTGAGCCATCCTGCCAGGCCCCGGTCTGTCTTTTTATAATTTTTGAATTTTAAGACAGATTCTTGCTAAGTTGCTTGGGCTGGTCTTGAATTCATTGACCTTCTGAATATCCGGGAGTGCAGATATGTACCACCATACCTGGCTTCATTCTTTTTAGATACTGAACTTCCCAGGACTGTGACCATACAGCAGGATTCTAATCCTGGCTGACCTGGTAGCAGAGTCTTTGATTGAACAAGTAGAAGCAGCAAGAGGTGACGTGATTAGTGATAGTATAGAGGCGTGGAAATGGATTCACAATCC
Organism: Myocastor coypus; assembly: GCA_004027025.1. Lineage (NCBI taxonomy): Eukaryota > Metazoa > Chordata > Mammalia > Rodentia > Myocastoridae > Myocastor > Myocastor coypus. The sequence continues at coordinate 14,185 of PVJA010045439.1, forward strand.
ATTTCCACATGTTGGCTAACACTGTTACTTTGGATTAGGAGTCTCAGCTTCCTCACTTATAAATAGAAAGTAATCCCTCCTTGGTTAAGCTGGTGGTAGTGTAGAACATCAGCTAGGAAGTATTGGAAATTAATATGTGACCTTATTGGTAGTATTGATTAGTTGGTGAAAATGAATGTTCATTAAACAGGCAATGTTTACAGGCAAGATAATGTGATCCTTTTAGGGATCAGTGTGTATAATCTAGGGAAGGTGCTATTAGATGTCTGTTAGGCAGTGGAGAGCTTTAATTTTTTTTTTTTTTTTTTTTTTTTTTTTTTGAGACAGGGTCTCGCTATGCAGTTCAGACTGGCCTTGAGCTCACTTTTATAGCCCAGGCTGGTCTCGAACTCACACCAATCCTCCTGCCTCAGCCTCCCGAGTGCTGGGATTACAGGCTTGCGCCACCACGCCCGGCTGAGAGCTTTAATTTTATAACCAAAATGTAAGTGTGAAATCAGTTTGGCAGTGTGTATCAGGATTCATTCATACACTTTGGCCACATAATGCTACCATGGCATTCTTACTGTTGCCGTATAAATTTTTTTTTTTTTTTTTGTGTCTTTTTGAGACAGGGTCTCGTTATGCAGTTGAGGCTGGCCTTGAGCTCACTTTTGTAGCCCAGGCTTGTCTCGAACTCACACCAATCCTCCTGCCTCAGCCTCCCGAGTGCTGAGATTACAGGCATGAGCCACCATGCCCGGCTTAAATTAAAGAATTAATTGGGAAGTGGAAAGCCTTATTAAACTAAGATATTTATAGAGACCATTTCCAATAATGTGTCATAGAAAACTCCTACCACAGTATTTCCCAAATGGTAAATGACATGTTCACTCTTAGAATTTTGTCATCAAATGTAGTCATTTTATCTACCCATCTCACCACTTGCATTTATTTTTAAATTTTTTATTCTTTTGAAACAGGGTCTTGCTGCATAGCTCTGGCTCATAGTGATCCTCCTGGCTCAGCCTCCCTAGCACTGGAATTACAGGCATGCACCACCACACCTGGTTTTTGGCTGGCATGGCTTGTCCAGGAACTGGGGCTGGTATAGCATGCAGTATTGGGAATCAAATTTGGGACTGGGAATCAAACTTGGGACCTTACACTTGCCAGGCAGGGGCTTAGACTTCCCCAGCCCCACCACTTGCATTTATAATGCAAGAAAAAAAAGCACATTATTAACTTAGGAATGCAGGGTTGCAGCTGACATGACAGGAGGAACATGAGTTGGAAATAGAGTGGTGAGGTGGGCAGGCGAGAGAGTATAGGAATTTGGATCCTGTATAGAATTTATTTGGACACTGCAGAAAGTGATGGGGTGCTTTGAAGGGCCTTGCCTTTCCTTTCCTCCTTTCTTTTCCTTTCCTTTCTTTTCCTTTCCTTTCCTTTCCTTTCCTTTCCTTTCCTTTCCTTTCCTTTCCTTTCCTT